>JAGXJF010000743.1:0-31547 GCA_019208055.1 Stipa capillata | reverse complement strand
TAAACTTGGAAAATTCATAACTTTCAAACCACAGCTCCAAATTTGACAAATTTTATATTTCTGGAAAGCTTATGAAAAACTCTACACTTTGGCTGAATTAAAATCTTAATTTGATTACATGCACAGGGAGTTATTTAGAGTAGAAGAATTGCCACTTCCGAGGTTCCGTTAGCCCTAGAACTTCATCCGTAGCTCCGATTCCGACAAGCTAGACCTTTCTGGAATCCTTGCAAAGTTTCCTACGACATGAAGCAACTAGAACCTCAGTAGGGTGACATGCATAGTATCACCTCGTAGGAGACAAATTATTAGCCCATCTTATCGTCGTTCGTCGTAAAGCCCTAGTTCGAGCATTGTAACTGCATTTGCGTCGAGCCCTCGATTTGTGTTACTCATAACCTACCAACATAACCAGTACCTTACCATGCCCTAACATCGACGTTAATAACCCTAAGTCATCTTAATCTCGCATAAAATGACATGCATGCATATTAGTGCTTTCATACCATTACTACTAACCCTCGAGTAAAAATTGGGCAACTTAAGTATTCACTTACCTTCAAGTCACCATTAGTATTGCATATCTCGCATGACATATCATGCATACATGCTGGACCTTATGCATCTCTTTATTGTTTATTTTCCGGTACTCGTATTCTCATAACAGAAGGTGACGAGGAAGACCACTTGGCTTACGACATCGAGCAAGAGCTAGATCCTAGCACCCAAGGCAAGCAGAGCTTGTTGCATTGCACTCTTAATATTGTTCGTATATCCCTGATTGTACGCTTTATTCTCGCACGTATTGTTTGAATACTAGCATGCTAGGGATGTGATTGGATTGAGTCAGGGTCGATGGTTGGTTGGAGTATGATCTATTGTGTGTCAGTGATGGTCTAAATCTAAAAGATTAATCAACTGGAACCTTGATAATAAGTGAGATGGGAGAGCCGAGGGTGGGTGCACGATGGATAAGGTGGTATTGTAACGAGAAGGAAGAAGGCGAACCCGGGGAATGAAGGATGATGTGAGATTGAGATATTCGCCATACCACCGGAGGTGATTTCATCGTGCACTTTTCCCTTTCCACGCGAGGACGTTAGCGGCAACCGACGCTTTGGTGTTGATGGATGGGCCTACCTCTTGGAGCTAGCTACCTCAAGAGAGTGAGGCGTCCACCTCACCTTAGGAATCGGTGTGTCGGTAACGGTCCGAGAGAATAAATGATGATAGGACGTTAGCGGCAATCGACGCTTTGGTGTTGATGGACGGGCCATCCCCTTGGAGACGCGTATCTCAAGGAGGAGGCATCCACCTCACCTTAGGAATCGAGTTGTCGGTAACGGTCCAAGAGATAAAATGGTTATAGAATGGATATGGATTGAGATGATGGTCATGGATTGGATGCATATGGGAAAGAGTCTATCGGATTTTAGGTGGTAAAGCTTGTGATGTTATCTAGAGGTCAATGTTACTGCTTTATGTATATTGTTACTCTGAGAAGCATCCATGTTTACTTCTGTTGTAGTATATCCATGTGTAGGACATTTAATCAAGCACGATTAAGTCTTGCGAGTACGTTTGTACTCACCTAGGATATTCCTAGAGCTTGCAGGTGAGCCGGTGGTCGAAGACTATTTCGACGATGCCTAATATTGCTGTTTCCTCGGTAGTGTTCGACATTTTGGGAAAGCTTTTGTGGGTATGAATCAGCGGATGATGTTCCGCTAAGGGTTTGCCAAAACTATTCCGCTGTTGTTCGTTTATCTTATGTAATGGTTTACTTCTTCGGTTATCACCGACTGATGTAAACATATGAGTCCCTCGGGTGGACGATTAGTAGTATTACTGTTAATTAGAGTTTTGTTGTGCTATCAAGTTGTTATTCAGGCTGCCCATATACATTGCGTGTATGATTTGAAGTATATGGGTATGTCGTGAAGGATTGAGGTGGTTCCTCTCTTCACCCCGTTGAGCAGGTGTCGACTGAGTGACCCGCTGGCTGAGATGCAGTGCCGGCCAGGCAGGGTGTGGGTGGGTTCTACCGGGCCTTCGGGTGACCCACTAGCTTCGAGCTAGGTTAGGGTGTGGGTAGAATCACCGGGCTCCTTCGACCTTGCTTCACCTGGTGGAATTGGGAACGACTCCGAACCTTCACCGGAATCTGTGAATCGTATGTGGCTCTGGGAAGCTTAGTCGCTTCCGGCCGGCTCGACCCACGGTGATAGATACATACGACGTATGGCGCGTATGGTATGTGGGTCGAGTGTCGGATCCCTCTCCTGCGGTGCGTACGGCGCAGGTACCGTGCCACCCAGTTGACGGATCCTTCGGTCCTTGGCGATTATCCGTTTCCCTTAACCATATGTGATTCCGGAGCCGTGACAGCTTGGTATCAGAGCCGAACTGACCGTAGGAAGCCAATTGCAGGTGGTCGTTAGTTAGGGACTCGCCATTGTCGAGAAAATTATTTCAAAAAGTTAAACCTTATGTTGAAAACTGCTAAGTAGAATTCTTTTATTCCTTAACCTCACCATTCTTAGTTCTGAAATTTCTTCTCCACTGCATTTGTTTATGCTGTGCCTAACCCTAACAAATTCCTTCCTAACAGACAGCATTCCTATAAGCCCGACGAGGACGTCGAGCCCTTTTTAAGGGGGGGTGGATTGAACCCATATCTTAAAGCCTTCCGAAGATGGTGCACAACATTGTGGCCGACCCAAGTGAGCTAGGAGGATGGGCTACCTTGTTATGGAGGATGTTGGAATATCTTGGAGTACCTCAGGAAGACCTCCCCACCTTCCATGCCAAGACCCATGAGGTTCAAGGAAAGATACAGTTTTGGGTTGGATGGGTGACAGTAAGAACCCCCGAGTTGGATCGGACTTTCAGGGCAGCCAGGGGTAGTGATAAGAATGCTGAACTTGAAGCTGCAAGGAAGGCAGTCCTTTTCATCCGCCACCACTACGACGACATCTTCTTTGTCTCCCCATTCCGCCTCATCCCTCAGGTTAGTGATGGAGGCAACAGCATTATGGTACCCGTGCCAAGTGATGAAGAAGAAGAGGAGACTGAAACAGAGACTGCTCATCACATTGTCTCTGCGGAGATAATGTATGATGGTTTATATTGGGACTACAAGGAGGCCACTCAGAATTTAGAAAGGGTGACGAGAGCTAACCGTAAGCTCCGGGCTGAGTTGCGCCGCAAGTGGCGGGTCGCTAATGGAGACGAGTCGTCATGTGGAGAGAGCCCGTATGTCCCGACACAGGAGACCAACCAGCCCCAGAGTTCTGGAGCTAAGCCGCGTAAGAGAATGACATCTCGACAGTATCTCCGACTCTTCACCCCAAAACCAGCACCATCCGCTTCAGCCCCTACTCAGGGAATTGTACCACCCGCCGTTGAAGAAGAAGAGGAAGAAGATCCGGAAGAGCGTGTGTGGTACATCTCCAGCGACACCCAGTCCGAGGATGAGTAAGATGACGCGTGGAGAATAGCAATGGAGGCTTACGAGACCTGTCGTCCCCATGAAGAAGCCCTCTAGTCCTTAGGAAAGTGTTCGGATTTTAGTGTAAGATGAAGGTCTCATTTTGTAATGTAAGTTGGACCAAACCCTAGGTTTAAGACATCTTTTGGAGGCATGTAATTGGGTATTTGGAGCTGCAAGTTTTGGGCATTTTGTAACGTTTAGTTCGCCGTAAGGTGACCTAAACCGTGGCCCCATGTATGAACCATGTCGGACGTATTAATACATTCCTGTGTTGTCGTCCATCGCTCTTATTGTCGTTTTGTACTGTGTTTTCTCGTGAAGATATGTATGAAACGACAGGACATGTTCATAAATACCTCACCACCCATGTGTTGCCGACTAACTCTGTTGCCTTTTGGTTGCAACAGAATGGCCTCCGGAACACGTGGAGCTGCTCGTGGCCGTCGTGAGAATAATGGGGAGGAAATGCCACCTCCTCCCCGGGAGCCAAGCGTCGCGGACCTGCTCAGGACTCAGAACAGGATCCTCGAGCAGCTGGCGCGCAATCAAGGCGCCGGTGGTGGACACGCTCATGGTGGCCTAGCTGACTTTCAACGGACCCAGCCCCCAACCTTCAGCCAAACCGATGATCCTTTGGAAGCTGATAGCTGGATCCAGCAGATTGAAAGTAAACTCGAACTGGCGGAGTGCACCGATGCGAACAAGGTTAAATTCGCTTCTCACTACCTGGTTGGTGCTGCCGCAGAGTGGTGGCAGAACTTCAAGGCCATGCAAGCCGCCGGCCATGTAGTCACATGGGCAGAGTTCCGGGCCGGTTTCCGTGAGTTCCATATCCCCTCTGGAATCATGGCGCTGAAGAAACAAGAATTCCGTCAGCTCCGTCAGGGTCGGAAGCCTGTTATGCAGTTTCTCAGGGAGTTTAATCACCTCGCCCGGTATGCACCCCGTGAGGTATCCACTGATCAGGAGAAGGTGGACAGTTTCACGGAGAAACTGAATGAAGGGATGCAAAACAGACTCGTTACTGTGGACGTTCAGAACTTTCAGCACCTGGTAGATAAGTCCATCCAAATTGAAGCAAAAGAGCTAGCGTTTGATCAGTCTCGCAAGCGTGAACGAGAGGCACAGAAATCAGTCGCAAGCAGTTCCCAAAGGCCGCGGGTGTGGCAGCCACAGCCACCCCGCCCAGCAACGCCTTACCCACCAAGACCTCAAGGATATGCTCAAGGATATGCTCCTCAGCCTCAACCATGGAGAGTTCAGCCTCGGCCTCAGGGAGGCCAGCAGCAGAGGTCCACGTTTGACATGAGCAGAGTGAAGTGCTATAACTGTGGACACATGGGACACTTTGCGAACGCCTGTTCATACCCTCGTGTCGGGGCCGCCAATGCCCCAAATGTGCAGCAGGGTCAGACCAAAGGGAATCCTCAAGCCAGGAGGCCAGTCCCCAATAAGCCCCAAGCCCCCGGCCGTGGCAGAGTCAACCATGTCACCGCCGAAGATGCTCAGGACGTGCCAGAAGTTGTGCTGGGTACGCTTTCAGTAAACTCAACTCCTGCGACCGTACTTTTTGATTCCGGAGCATCGCATTCCTTTATCTCCAGTACATTTGCACATGAGCATCATATTCCTTCATCAACTTTGCATCCTCCGCTCCTTATTGCAACCCCTGCTTCGGAGATAAAGACCGAACTGGTTTGCAAAGATGTTAAGGTAGAAATTGGTGGAGAGACCTTCTTAGCCAATGTGGTGGTATTAAAGTCAAAAGGGTTGGATGTGATTTTAGGAATGGATTGGTTAACCAAGCATAACGCCAAGATTGACTGTGCCGAAAGGTCTGTCTCACTGGTAGCTGATTCGGGCAAAACAGTTACCTTTGTGTCATCCTCCTCCTCCTCCGGACATTTGTTTACCATGGTTGGCACCCAAGACCAGGATATTGAGCTAGTTCCGGTAGTTTGTGAGTATCCCGATGTTTTCCCTGAGGAATTGCCGGGAATGCCTCCTGACCGTGCCGTGGAGTTCGTCATTGACCTCCCGCCCGGTACAGCTCCTGTCTCGAAGCGTCCCTACCGGATACCCCCAAATGAATTATTAGAGATGAAGAAGCAGCTCCAGGAGCTCGAGAGCAAAGGATTTATCAGACCCAGTTCTTCACCCTGGGGATGCCCCGCAATGTTCGTGAAAAAGAAGGACTCAAGTTTACGGATGGTAGTTGACTACCGCCCGTTAAACGAACTTACAGTGAAGAACAAGTACCCGCTCCCTCGGATTGATGACCTATTTGATCAATTGACTGGAGCTTGTGTCTTCTCCAAAATTGACCTTCGCCTGGGATACCACCAAATAAAAATCAGATCTGAAGACATCCCAAAAACGGCCTTCACTACTCGCTATGGATCATACGAGTATACAGTCATGTCCTTCGGATTGACCAATGCTCCGTCCACTTTCATGCAGCTCATGAATTCAGTATTCATGGAGTATCTTGATCGATTCGTGGTCGTCTTCATCGATGACATCCTTATTTACTCCAAATCTGAAGCAGAACATGAAGACCACTTAAGAATGACATTGGACAAGCTTCGTGAACATCGCCTCTATGCGAAGTTTTCGAAGTGTGAGTTTTGGAAACACCAAGTGGAATTCTTGGGTCATGTCCTTTCAGCCGAAGGTGTTGCCGTAGACCCCACCAAGGTGCAAGCTGTCCAGGAATGGAAGTCCCCTAGATCAGTTACCCAGATTCGTAGCTTCCTTGGATTAGCAGGCTATTATCGTCGGTTTATTGAGGGATTCTCCTCTATAGCCAAGCCCATGACAGAGTTACTGAAAAAGGATACCAAGTTTATTTGGTCTGACAAATGTGAAGCGAGTTTCCAAAAACTCAAGGAAAAGCTGACCTCAGCCCCGGTGCTTATCCTTCCTGACGTTCACAAGGACTTTGAGGTTTACTGCGACGCCTCCCGAAATGGTCTAGGATGTGTCCTCATGCAAGAAGGCCAAGTTGTTGCATATGCCTCACGACAGTTGCGTCCGCATGAAGTCAATTACCCAACCCATGACCTGGAATTGGCAGCCGTAGTGCATGCCCTGAAGATCTGGCGACATTACCTCATCGGTAATCGTTGCGAGATTTATTCGGACCATAAAAGCTTGAAGTACTTGTTCACCCAACCAGATCTGAACCTCCGCCAAAGAAGATGGCTTGAGCTAATCAAGGATTATGATTTAGGTCTAAATTATACCCCCGGCAAAGCTAACGTTGTTGCTGATGCACTTAGTCGGAAAGCTTATTGTAACAACACCATGATTATGGAGCAGCAACCCCCGCTTCACGAGGAATTTCAGCGGCTCAACTTGGAGATGGTTGAGCAAGGATCCCTCGCTACCCTCGAGTTAAAACCCTCTCTAGAAGACCAAATTAGAGCTGCCCAAGCTCAAGATGTTGGAATGCAGAAAATCAGAGAAAAGATAAAGGATGGTACCACCACCTGTTTTACCGAGGACGAGCATGGAGTGCTATGGTTTGGAAAACGGCTCGTGGTACCGAAGGACCAGAAGTTAAAAGATCAGATCCTCAATGAAGCCCACAATTCCCCACTAACTATTCATCCCGGCAGCACAAAGATGTATCAAGATCTCCGTCAGCGATTCTGGTGGACCCGAATGAAAAGAGAGATTGCTCGCTATGTCGCTGAGTGCGACGTGTGCCGTCGTGTAAAAGCCGAGCACCAGAGACCTGCAGGACTACTTCAGCCACTCCCCGTTCCTGAGTGGAAATGGGAAGAGATCAGCATGGATTTTGTGGTTGGACTACCTAGAACCCCCAAGGGCAACGATGCGATATGGGTTATTGTGGATCGCCTTTCCAAGGTCGCCCACTTCATTCCTGTGAAGACCACCCACAATGTCGCTCAGTTAGCAAAGTTATATATTGCCCGGATTGTCTGTCTTCACGGTGTTCCCATCAGGATCACCTCGGATCGAGGTACCCAATTCACCAGCCGATTTTGGAAATGCTTACATGAAGCCTTAGGAACCTCTCTATCCTTCAGCACCGCCTTTCATCCTCAGACTGGAGGTCAGGTTGAGCGAACCAACCAGATTTTGGAAGACATGTTAAGGTCCTGTGCTCTCACCGCTGGTCCCAATTGGGAAGGCTACTTACCTTATGCGGAGTTTGCTTATAACAATAGTTATCAGACTAGCCTCGGAATGGCTCCGTTCGAGGTACTTTACGGAAGGAAGTGCAGAACCCCACTGAACTGGTCAGAAACTGGTGAGAGGCAATTCTTTGGACCAAACGCAATTGAAGAAGCTGAAGAGCTAGTTCACCACGTCCGACAACGTCTTCGTGACGCACAGTCAAGACAAAAGAGTTACGCCGACCCACACCGTCGAGAAGTTACCTTTCAGGTTGGAGATAGTGTATATCTTAAGGTCACTCCATTCAAAGGAGTCCACCGTTTTGGAATGAAAGGAAAGTTGGCTCCTCGCTACATTGGGCCATATCAAGTCTTAGCCAAGCGAGGAACCGTGCATATCAGTTGGAGTTACCTCCCGAGCTGTCCCAAGTGCACAATGTCTTTCATGTGTCCCAACTAAAGGCATGTCATCGCGTCCCCTGAGACAAAGATCAACCCCAAGATGGAAGTGTTACATGAAGACCTCTCTTATCGAGAACATCCAGTGTATATCCTCGATGAAAAAGAGCGCAAGACTCGAAGCCGTGCCATCAAGTTCCTCAAGATCCAGTGGAGTAACCACGCTGAAGATGAAGCTACGTGGGAGCGTGAAGACTGGCTTAGGACAGAATTCCCTGACTTGTTTGTCGATCGTTAGAGATCTCGGGTCGAGATCTTTTTAAGGGGGGTAGGTTTTGTAATACCCGAAACATATTGTAACACCCAAATGTATCGAGTAGGGTTTTGCCCTGCATTCATGCATACATGGCATCCTCATCACCACACCTCGCGAACTTTAGTTGTATATCAAACTTTATAATATAGAATATGTGCATATCTCATCCTTGAAAACTCAATTTGTGGAAATTAACACCAATAAACTTATTTGAAGTATCGGACTTCGACAATAACGTAATCAAGGGGGTGGGGCCAGTGAATTCCTCCGATGAATCCCCCTAATAGTCTTCTCCCTCAATACCATACTCTTTTCTCTCTTAAGGTTACCCCAATGCCACATGAAATCGTAGCTTGAATATACCCTCCGAGAGGAAACCCTAAAAGTGCCGCAGAAACTAGGGTTAAGAAAATGGACCAGTAAATGAGCATGAAAGTTTGTAAAATTTTGGAAATAAGCTAGAATAGTGAAATATAGGACCCATGCCAAGTTTCATAATTTTTGGAGAAACCTAAACCCTAGTCGTAGTTCAAATCGTCGATTAGGTCAAAATTGGGATTTGAACTAGATCCCCATTCAAATGAACTCCAAACTGGTTTAAATTTGCACAGTAGGTCCTAAATAATTTTAGAAGGCTCTGGTAAAAATTTCAGAAAGTTTGGAGCAAGTTTCACACATAAAATAACGAGGGAAGTGATCTGGTGTTAAAGAAAAAGAAAAAAGGAAAAATAAAAAGAAAACGGGCGCAGGCCGTGGCCTACTGGGCCACCCCGGCCGGCCCAACTTCGCCCGCGCCCCCTCCATTTCCCGCCTTCTCCCTTCGGTGGCGCCCCGAGCCGTCTGCGCCTTCCCCCTCCCGCTCCCCTGTCGCCCGGGCCCGCCTGCCAGGCCGCGCCCGCCACGCCTCCGGCGACCAATGGCCGAGCGGGGCGGCACCTCCGCTCCGACCAACCCGCTCCCGACCGCGCTGCCCATTAAAAGGCCGTCCCGACAGCGCCCCGCTCCCCTGTCCGAACCCAGCAGCCCCTCCTCCAAAACCCTAGCGCCTCCCGGAGCCAATCCTTTCTCCCCCGACGCCGGTCAGCAGCTCCGGTGAGGAATTCTCGCCGCTCCGGTGAGCCCCTTGCCCATTGCTCCCCACTGCCAAGCTCCCCATCCTCCACTGATCCTTTCCCCCTCCTCCATTTTCCAGGACCACGCAGAAATCTCCCCTGCCGCGGTTGTCGTCTCCAACTCCGGCGCCTCCTCCGACGAGCGCGTTCAGCCGTTCCAGTGCTCCCCCGCCTCCATTCTTCCCTTCATGAGCTCGTCCCTTCCATTCCCAACTCATCCCGCTTCTCCTCTTTGCAGATCCCACCTCGGAGCTCCTCGTCGCCGGTCACCGGAGCACCTCCGCCACTGCTCCCCGTCGCAGCCCATCTTCCGGCCTCCCCCAGCCTTCCCGCACCTCGGCATCAGCCCTAGAGTGAGCCGCTGCCCCTTTTGCCCCATTCCCCAAGCTCGATTGCGTTCGGGAGCTTGCTCCGGCGAGCATGCCGGCCGTGCGCCGCCGTCCAGAACCGCCGCCGGCTCGGTCCAGTAAGGAGAGAGAGAGGGAGAGGTGAGAGGGAGAGAGGAGACCGCGTGGCCCCTTTTTATTGGGCCACGGGTGCTCGGTTAGGGCCCGCTGGTCAGCGGGTGTGGGGTCATGTGATGCGGATCCCGGGTGCGTTTGGTTGAGTGCGCGAGAGATTTAGGGTTAGCTGCGGGGTAGGGTTCGGGTGGCTGTTGCGATTAAGGTTTGAATTGTTTAGAGGCAGAATTCGTATTAAACTTGGAAAATTCATAACTTTCAAACCACAGCTCCAAATTTGACAAATTTTATATTTCTGGAAAGCTTATGAAAAACTCTACACTTTGGCTGAATTAAAATCTTAATTTGATTACATGCACAGGGAGTTATTTAGAGTAGAAGAATTGCCACTTCCGAGGTTCCGTTAGCCCTAGAACTTCATCCGTAGCTCCGATTCCGACAAGCTAGACCTTTCTGGAATCCTTGCGAAGTTTCCTACGACATGAAGCAACTAGAACCTCAGTAGGGTGACATGCATAGTATCACCTCGTAGGAGACAAATTATTAGCCCATCTTATCGTCGTTCGTCGTAAAGCCCTAGTTCGAGCATTGTAACTTCATTTGCGTCGAGCCCTCGATTTGTGTTACTCATAACCTACCAACATAACCAGTACCTTACCATGCCCTAACATCGACGTTAATAACCCTAAGTCATCTTAATCTCGCATAAAATGACATGCATGCATATTTAGGGTTTTTATACCATTACTACTAACCCTCGAGTAAAAATTGGGCAACCCCAGTATTCACTCACCTTCAAATCACCATTAGTATTGCATATCTCGCATGACATATCATGCATACATGCTGGACCTTATGCATTTCTTTATTGTTTATTTTCCGGTACTCGTATTCTCATAATAGAAGGTGACGAGGAAGACCACCCGGCTTACGACATCGAGCAAGAGCTAGATCCTAGCACCCAAGGCAAGCAGAGCTTGTTGCATTGCACTCTTAATATTGTTCGTATATCCCTGATTGTATGCTTTATTCTCGCACGTATTGTTTGAATACTAGCATGCTAGGGATGTGATTGGATTGAGTCAGGGTCGATGGTTGGTTGGAGTATGATCTATTGTGTGTCAGTGATGGTCTAAATCTAAAAGATTAATCAACTGGAACCTTGATAATAAGTGAGATGGGAGAGCCGAGGGTGGGTGCACGATGGATAAGGTGGTATTGTAACGAGAAGGAAGAAGGCGAACCCGGGGAATGAAGGATGATGTGAGATTGAGATATTCGCCATACCACCGGAGGTGATTTCATCGTGCACTTTTCCCTTTCCACGCGAGGACGGTAGCGGCAACCGACGCTTTGGTGTTGATGGATGGGCCTACCTCTTGGAGGCTAGCTACCTCAAGAGAGTGAGGCGTCCACCTCACCTTAGGAATCGGGGTGTCGGTAACGGTCCGAGAGAATAAATGATGATAGGACGTTAGCGGCAATCGACGCTTTGGTGTTGATGGACGGGCCATCCCCTTGGAGACGCGTATCTCAAGGAGGAGGCATCCACCTCACCTTAGGAATCGAGTTGTCGGTAACGGTCCAAGAGATAAAATGGTTATAGAATGGATATGGATTGAGATGATGGTCATGGATTGGATGCATATGGGAAAGAGTCTATCGGATTTTAGGTGGTAAAGCTTGTGATGTTATCTAGAGGTCAATGTTACTGCTTTATGTATATTGTTACTCTGAGAAGCATCCATGTTTACTTCTGTTGTAGTATATCCATGTGTAGGACATTTAATCAAGCACGATTAAGTCTTGCGAGTACGTTTGTACTCACCTAGGATATTCCTAGAGCTTGCAGGTGAGCCGGTGGTCGAAGACTATTTCGACGATGCCTAATATTGCTGTTTCCTCGGTAGTGTTCGACATTTTGGGAAAGCTTTTGTGGGTATGAATCAGCGGATGATGTTCCGCTAAGGGTTTGCCAAAACTATTCCGCTGTTGTTCGTTTATCTTATGTAATGGTTTACTTCTTCGGTTATCACCGACTGATGTAAACATATGAGTCCCTCGGGTGGACGATTAGTAGTATTACTGTTAATTAGAGTTTTGTTGTGCTATCAAGTTGTTATTCAGGCTGCCCATATACATTGCGTGTATGATTTGAAGTATATGGGTATGTCGTGAAGGATTGAGGTGGTTCCTCTCTTCACCCCGTTGAGCAGGTGTCGACTGGGTGACCCGCTGGCTGAGATGCAGTGCCGGCCAGGCAGGGTGTGGGTGGGTTCTACCGGGCCTTCGGGCGACCCACTAGCTTCGAGCTAGGTTAGGGTGTGGGTAGAACCGCCGGGCTCCTTCGACCTTGCTTCACTTGGTGGAAATGGGGAACGACCCCGAACCTTCACCGGAATCTGTGAATCGTATGTGGCTCTGGGAAGTCTAGTCGCTTCCGGCCGGCTCGACCCACGGTGATAGATACATACGACGTATGGCGCGTATGGTATGTGGGTCGGGTGTCGGATCTCTCTCCTGTGGTGCGTACGGCGCAGGTACCGTGCCACCCAGTTGACGGATCCTTCGGTCCTTGGCGATTATCCGTTCCCTTAACCATATGTGATTCCAGAGCCGTGACATCAAGCCAGTCTCGGTATGGCACCCTTTGAAGTACTTTATGGAAGGAAATGTAAGACTCCATTGAACTGGTCCGAGACCGGCGAGAGGCAATTCTTTGGACCTAATCCAATTGAGGAGGCCGAAGACTTAGTCCAACTCATCCGAGAGCGTCTTCGTGAAGCTCAGTCCAGGCAGAAAAGCTATGCCAATCCTCATCGCCGAGAGGTTACTTTTCAAATTGGGGATATATAGTGTGTACCTCAAAGTCACCCCATGCAGAGGTGTTCGCCGCTTTGCAATGAAGGGAAAGTTAGCTCCTCGTTACATCGGTCCCTATCGAATCTTAGCCAAACGAGGAACCGTGGCCTATCAGTTGGAACTACCTCCTGAGCTGTCCCGACTGCATGATGTCTTCCATGTATCCCAACTAAAGGCATGTCATCGCGTCCCTGAAAAGAAGATCAATCCTGAAATGGAGGTGCTATACGAAGATCTCTCTTATCGAGAACATACGGTGTGCATACTCGACGAAACCGAGCGCAAGACTCGAAATCGTACTATCAAGTTCCTCAAGGTCCAGTGGAGCAACCACACTGAAGATGAAGCTACCTAGGAACGCGAAGAATGGCTCAAGACCGAGTTTCCAACCTTGTTTGTCGACCGTTAGAGATCTTGGGTCGAGATCTTTTTAAGGGGGGTAGGTCTTGTAATACCCAATTTTAACGAAACTAAGTATTCGCTTGCATCCATGCATACATGCCATCATCCCCACACACACCTTATTTAAACTTAAATGCAATATGATTATGTTTTATAGAATATGTACATATCTCATCCTCGGTGGAAATTATACAAACACCAATCAACTTATTTGAGGTATTCAACATAACCATATCGTCAATATAAGTGAAGACAACCATCGAACACGTCGATGAATCATCACCCCTAACCCCCAAACCCTAAAGGTGCCAGAATTAGGGTTTTGAAAACAGAACAATTTCTAGTAGATGAAAAGTCTCCAAATTCCATGAATATCTTCAAAAGTGGAAACCCTAGCCCCTTGCGAAATTTCAAAATTTTTGGCGATATTTAAAGATTAGCCACAATCCAAACTCAAATCGAGCCCTAATTCAAATTATAATGCAAACCTAGGCCAAGCCAGCTCCAAATAACTTCAAACTTCTACAGTAGGTTCCCCATAATGTTTTCAACCTTCTGTAAAAATTTCAGAGTTTTTGGAGCAAGAATTACACATAAAATGATAAGGGGAATAGCTCTGGAATTAAAGAAAATGAAAAGACAAAAGAAAAAGAAAAGGGCAACAGGCCGAAGCCTATTGGGCCGCCTCGGCCGGCCCATCTCCTCCCGACAGCGCCCCCCCTCTTTTCTCTCTGGCTGATGCGCGGCCCCCACCCGTCAGCCTCCTCCCCTCTCACCCGCGGCCGGGGGGCCCACCTGTCGGCACCTCCCGGCCACGTCTCCGGCGCCGGCTGGCCAAGGTGGGCGGTGCCCGTCCCGACAGCCCTCGTTCCGACCAGCCGCCGCCCTATTTAAAGGCCACCCCAACAGCGCCGCTCCCCTCCTCCCCTTGTCCGAAATCCCTAGCGCCCTCCCTCCCTTTCCTCGCCGCCGGAGCTCCCGCCACCGCCTTCGTCCCGACCTCCGGTGAGAAATTTCCGGTGCTCCGGTGAGCCCCGACCCCTCCCTTCGAGCTCCCGAGCCTCCTCTTCCCCTCCCTCATCTATTCCCCTTTTCCATTTTGTAGATCAGAGCCCGGAAGCCCGCCGTCTTCTCCTCCTTCCTCAAGTCCGGCAGCCACTCCGGCGAGCTCCCGCACCCCTTCTGGTGGACCTCGGGCTACATCTTCTAGCCCCCGAGCTTTGTTTCCTCCTCCCTAACCTCCCCCACACCTTCTCTTTGCAGATCCGTGCCCCGAGCGCCTCCCCCGCCAGCCACCGAAGCTCCTCGCCGCCGGTCACCGTTGCCAGCCTCATCCCGAGCCCCTCCGTCGCCCCCGAGCAGCGTGTCCTCCTCGGGGTGAGCTTCTCCTTCCTCGTCTGTCCTCAGTCGGGCTAGCCGAGTCCTGTAGCGCTCTTCCGGTGAGGCTCCGGTGAGAGCACCGCCGCCAGAAGCTCCCCTCCGGCCGAACCCGAGGGAGAGAGAAGAGAGAGAGTGAGAGAGGGAAGGGAAGAGCACGTGGCGCATTTTGATTGGTTCCCGAGCTCCTCTCCGGCTGACGAGTAGGACCCACTGGTCAGCTCGGTACGGTTATAAGTTAGGTTTATGGGGTAGTTTCTCGGGTGGGTTTAGCAGGGTTGGATCTGAAGCGCAGAGAGAGAGGATGTTTCCGGGTGCACTTAGCATTTAGGGTTTCGTCTGCTAGGGTTAGATTTTGTATAAAACTTAGAATGCTCATATCTTTTAAACCATAAGTCCAAATTTGATGAATTTTATATGCTTGGAAAGCTCTCGAGATTCTCTACAATCTGGACGAATCAAAATTTCAATTTGAGCACATGCACAGTAGGTTAATTAGGGTTTTGTTACTTCCCTATTGTCGCAGGTCGACCAAAACCCTAGCTCGACAATTGTAACTCTAAATTGCACAATTCCAGTGGCATTGAACTCATGTCTTAGATTTCTTGTACAATACAATCATGCATAACACTCTTGCCATGCTCCGCCACTAACGGCGTTAACCTTAATTCACCGTTCCATTATCAAAAGGTCATGCATGCATGCTTATTAGTACATATAGTCCCGACAAGCTAAACCAAAGTCATGCACGAAGTTGTAACTCCTCGGCACCTACTAGTCACTTTAGACACATGCATCTCGCATACCCCATTCATGCATACATGCTGGGTCTCATTACTTCTTTCTCGTTTGTTTCCGTATCGCTTTTGCTCGAAACAGAGCCTGAAGAAGGAGACCACCCGGCTTACGACTCCACGCAAGACCAGGAACAACTCGAGCAAGGCAAGCAGAGCTTGTTGCATCTTTTAATTGTCGATTACCTGTTGTACTTATCTATATGTTGATGTGTGGATCGTTGTTCAGAAGTTGTGGTCGAGTTCGGGTAAACTAGCATGTTAGGATGTGCCGTAAGTTATGTCTAGCTATGGTTGAAATTAACCTGATACACTAAATATTTGAACCTACTAAGGTGAGATGTGAGAACCGAAGGGAAAGTGTCAGATGGATAACGTTGGTATCATTGGAGGGGCATGTTGCGACCAGGTGTATGGAGAGTGTTGTCGCGATACCAACGCTGAGGTGACTCCATCGTGATTACTCCCCTTGTCACGTGTGGACGTTAGCGACATCGAGGCTGGGGTGTAGTTGAGGTAAGACTAAGACCCTTGGAGCCTTGCAACCTCCAAGGGATAAGGCACTCTTTACACTCAGGGTGATCGATTGCCGGTAACGATCCGAGAGATTAAATGAATGTGTCGTCATGATGGCTCACTGTCAATGTGGATGTGTAAACTATCCCAAGTGGTTGGGAAATGGCAAGTGAGTGCCACTGTGCTTGTGAATTGAGGTGCACATGTGACTAGTGAGTGCTATCATGATTATTCATTAAGATGTATGAAATCTAAACTGTGAGTTACTTTCCATGGTTACCTTCCCTCTGTTAGTGCAATGTTCGTATGATTGTACCTTGCTAGCTCGAGATGCACCATGTTTTATTACTGTTATACTAGTATGTGTAGGACATCTAATCAAGCACGAATAAGTCTTGCGAGTACTTTTGTACTCACCTAGGTTATTCCTAGAGCTTGCAGGTGAGCCGGTGGTCGAGGACTTTTTCGACGACGATTGAAATTGTGGTTTCCTCGGTAGTGTTCGACTCATGGGGTTATTTTGGGAATGTTTTGAACAGCGGTTAATGCGCCGCTGTGGGCCTTGTTTATTTCATCCGCTGCTACTCGTTTCACTTTATGGTTTCGACTAAAACTTTCGGTTATGGCCGAGTGATGTAATATTTTGTCCCAAGGTGGACAGCTACTAGTACTATCGTATTGTAGAGCCTTGTTGTGATATTCAAGTTGTTATTCAGGCTGCTCATACACCGTGCGTGAATGATATGAAGTGTATGGGTATGCCGTGAAGAGTTAAAGCCATTCCTCTTTTTACCAAGTCGAGTAGGAATTGGTTGAGTGACCCGCTGGCTGAGATGCTGTGCCGGCCAGGCAGGGTGTGGGCGTGTTCTACCGGGCTTTCGAGCGACCCACTAGCTTCCGAGCTAGGTTAGAGTGTGGGTAGAATCGCCGGGCTCCTCTGATCTTGTTTTGCGTGGTAGAATTCGGGAACGACTCTGAATCTTCACCGGGTCAGGGAATCGTATGTGGTTCTGGGAAGTTTAGTCGCTTCCGGCCGGCTTGACCCATGGTGATAGATACATACGACGTAAGCGCGTATGGTATGTGGGTCAGGTGTCGGACCACTCTGCTTCGGTGTCACGGCGCAGGTACCGTGCCACCGGGCCGACTGGTTTCTCGGTCCTTGGCGACCATTCGTTCCCTTAGTCATATGCAATTCCTGGGTCCGTGACAGGTGAGTCCAGCAACGACCATGAGGGTTCTCAACGTATCACATATTCATTCCAATCAATCTCTCGGTCCGTCACCGGCTGTACAACTACCATGGATATAACGAGTGCTCCTCACCCGGAGGTTGCAAGGCTCCGAGTGACCGAGGCTTGCCATTAGATATACCCATAGCGGTGACTTCCGCTGACGTCCACGCCTGACAAGAGGAGGGCTACGATGGAGTAACCTCAGATTGGTATAGTGACAAACTCTCCTTACACCTGGGTCGCATTCATGACATCAAATATACCACTCGTATCCATCGTGCACGTACCCCCTTCGGCTCTCACATCTCACTTTTAATAATTCCAAGTTGATAGTCGCGGCGAAGCTCACAAGGTGGTGCGGCGGCGGGGAGCGTCGGTCGTCGGCGGGGAGGAGGCTCCGGGCTCGGATCTGCAAAGAAGAGTGAGGAAGGAGGTTAGGGGGAGAAGTGCGGTGCTCGGGGAAGGGGAAATGTGGTTCGGGGAGCACCGGAATGGCGGCGATTGCTCGCCGGAGCGCTGGTCGGACTTGGAGAAGAATGCGGTGGCGCGGTGGTGCTTGGGCACGGAGGGAGCTAGGGTAGGCTGTGGGGGAGGAGGAAGGGAGAGAGGGGAGGGGCGGTCAGGACAGCGGCTGTCCGAGCGGGGATTTAAAGGGCGGCGGCACGGTCGGAACGGTGGGGCGCCGCCCACCTCGGCTAACCGGTGGAGGAGACGTGGCGGGGAGGAGCTGACGGGTGGGACCCGTCGATAGGGGAGGGAGAGAAGGCGGCAAAACGCGGGGGCATTTTCCGAATGGGGAGGCGGGAAAGGCTGAGGGAGGAGGCGGGTTCGGGTAGCGGGCTGGCCGAGTGGGCCTCGGCCCAATTTCCTTTTTCTTTTTCTATTTTCTTTTAAACCCTAGACAGAACTTTATTTATTGAAAAGAGCATCCAAATGAACTCCAAATCAATTGAAATTTTTACAGGACCTTCAAATTATCATGTGGGACCTACTGTAAAAATTTGAGGTCATTTAGAGTTTGTTTGACCTGGTTTTGAATTTAAATTCAACAGGGCTCAGTTTGAGTTTGAACTGTAGCTAGGTCCTATAGGCCTCCAAAAATTCCAAAATTTTACATGTGACTAAGGTTTACATATTCAAGGCTAAGTATAAATTTCTGCAACCTTTCATCCACAGCAATTTTGTCTAGCCCTTGAATTGCATTTCAGTCCTTTTTTGCAAATTAATTACTGCTCCTTCAATTGAGTAGAGCAGTAATTAATTTACAAAAAAGGACTGAAATGCAATTCAAGGGGGATGACCCAACTAGGAAACCCTAATCTTCCTCTACCTACTATTGTTGACGTTGATGTTTGTTAATTCAAATAAGTTGATTGGTGTTTGCTAAATTAACCACCGATGATGAGATATGTACATATTCTATAAAATATAGTTGTTGTAAATTTAAGTTTATGCAAGGTGGATGCGGGGATGATGACATGTATGCATGGATGTATGCATGACCTAATTCGCGAATTAAAATTCGGTATTACAAAACCTACCCCCCTTAAAAAGATCTCGACCCGAGATCTCTAACGGTCGACAAACAAGAATGGAAACTCGGTCTTGAGCCAATCTTCCCGTTCCCATGTAGCTTCATCTTCTGTATGGTTGCTCCACTGGATCTTGAAGAACTTGACGGTACGGTTCTGGGTTTTATGCTCGGTCTCATCGAGAATATGCACCGGATGTTCTCGATATGTGAGGTCCTCGTGTAGTTCTTCCATCTCGGGGTTGGTCTTCATTTCGGGGATACGATGACAAGCTTTCAGCTAGGACACATGGAATACATCATGCAACTGGGACAGTGAGGGAGGCAACTCCAACTGATATGCCACAGTCCATCGTTGGCTGGAATTCGGTACGGACTGATATAGCGAGGGGCTAGCTTTCCTTTTATTCCAAAACGGCGGACACCTTTGAAGGGTGTAACCTTGAGATACACACTGTCTCCAACTTGGAATGTAACTTCTCGGCGGTGAGGATCAGCTTAACTCTTCTGTCTCGATTGAGCTTCTCGAAGACGTTCTCTTATGAGGCGAACTTGAGCTTCTGCTTCCTTAATTGCATCTGGTCCAAAGAACTGCCTCTCACCGATCTCGGACCAATTTAGTGGAGTCCTACATCTTCTTCCGTAGAGCACTTCAAAAGGTGCCATACCGAGGCTAGCTTGATAACTGTTGTTGTAGGCAAACTCCGCATACGGTAAACACTTCCCCCAATTAGAACCGAAAGTGAGGGCACAAGACCTCAACATATCTTCAAGAATTTGGTTTGTTCTCTCGACTTGGCCTCCGGTTTGAGGATGGAAAGCGGTGCTAAAAGATAGAGAGGTTCCCATGGCCTCATGCAAACACTTCCAAAACTGGTTGGTAAACTGGGTGCCCTGATCCGAAACAATTCTTGCGGGAACACCATGGAGGTAAACGATTCGGACAATATATAATTCCGCTAATTGACTCACCTTATGAGTGGTCTTCATGGGGATGAAGTGAGCTACCTTGGAGAGGCGGTCCACAATCACCCATATTGCATCGTTGCTCTTCGGAGATTTCGGTAAACCTACCACGAAATCCATACCAATCTCTTCCCATTTCCACTCGGGAACAGGAAGGGGTTGAAGCATACCTGCTGGTCTTTGATGCTCGGCCTTCACACGGCGACACACGTCGCATTCAGCAACAAATCGGGCAATCTCCCGCTTCATTCGGGTCCACCAAAATCGACGACGGATATCTTGGTACATCTTTGTGCTACCGGGATGGATGGATAGCAGGGAGTTATGGGCTTCATGAAGGATCAAATCCTTTAGTTGCTGGTCCTTGGGCACCACAAGTCGCTTCCCGAACCAAAGAACTCCGTTCTCATCTTCGGTGAAACAGGTAGTGGTACCATTCTTCACTTTCTCCTTTATCTTCTGCATACCGACATTCTGTGTTTGTGCAGCCTTGACTTGATCTTCTAAAGTTGGTTTCACTTCTAGGGTGGCAAGAGAACTTTGCTCAACCATCTCAAGATTGAGCCACTGAAATTCCAAAAAGAGCGGTGGTTGTTGCTCAAGGATTGAGGTATTGTTGCAGTAGGCCTTCCGGCTAAGTGCATCGGCGACGACGTTGGCCTTGCCGGGGGTGTAATTTAAACCCAAATCATAGTCCTTAATGAGCTCAAGCCATCTCCGTTGCCGAAGATTCAGATCTGGTTGAGTAAATAAATACTTCAAACTCTTATGATCCGAAAAGATTTCGCAACGGTTACCGATGAGGTAATGGCGCCAAATTTTAAAAGCGTGAACCACGGCTGCTAACTCCAGGTCATGAGTGGGATAATTGGCCTCATGGGGACGCAATTGACGTGAAGCATAAGCTACCACGCGACCCTCTTGTATGAGAACACAACCCAACCCATTCCGAGAAGCATCACAATAGACTTCGAAGCTTTTGTGAATATCCGGGAGGATAAGCACTGGGGCTGATGTTAGCTTCTTTTTGAGCTCTTGGAAACTCTCTTCACCCTTGTCGGACCACACAAAGTTCTTATCCTTCTTCAATAATTCGGTCATTGGCTTTGCTATGGAAGAGAAACCTTCAATGAACCGACGGTAGTAACCCGCCAATCCTAGAAAGCTGTGAATCTGGGTAGCTGACTTGGGTTGCTTCCATTCTTGGATGGCTTGCACTTGCTCGGGTCTACTGCAACACCTTCAGCTGAAAGCACATGACCCAAGAACTCCACTTGATGCTTCCAAAATTCGCACTTTGAGAATTTTGCATAAAGACGATGCTCACGGAGCTTGTCGAGCACCATTCTCAAGTGGTCTTCATGCTCTTGATCAGATTTAGAGTAGATGAGGATGTCATCAATGAAAATGACTACAAACTGATCAAGATACTCCATGAATACTGAATTCATGAGTTGCATAAAGGTGGAAGGGGCATTGGTCAAGCCGAATGACATGACGGTGTATTCGTATGACCCATATCGAGTGGTAAAGGCTGTTTTTGGAATGTCTTCGGATCTGATTTTTATTTGCCCAATCTGAGGTCAATCTTGGAGAAGATACATGCTTCGGCTAACTGGTCAAGAGGTCATCAGTTCGGGGAAGAGGATACTTATTCTTCACCGTAAGCTCATTTAACGGGCGGTAGTCAACTACCATCCGCAAGCTCGAGTCCTTCTTCTTTACCAACATGGCAGGACAACTCCATGGCGAGGAACTAGGTCTAATGAAGCCCTTGTCCTCAAGCTCCTTGAGTTGCTTCTTCATCTCCAACAACTCATTTGGGGGTATCCGATACGGACGCTTCGAAACAGGGGCAGTACGGGTGGAAGATCGATGACGAACTCCACCGCACGGTCAGGAGGCATACCCGGTAATTCTTCAGGGAAGACATCCGGGTACTCACATACCACGGAAACAAGCTCAATTCCCTGGTCTTGGGCGCCGCTCATGGCCCAAAAGATGCCCTGACGAAGCTGGCGACACAAACTTCACTTCTTTGCCAGAGTTGGCGACAAGGGAGACAGACCTTTCGGCACAATCTATTTTTGCCTTGTGCTGGACCAACCAAGTCATGCCCAAGATAACATCTAAACCCACTGATCCAATAACCACCATGTTGGCTAGGAACACTTCTCCACCGATCTCTATCTTAACACCCTCGCAAACGAGCTCGGTCCTCATCTCCGAGCTGGGTTTTGCAATAATGAGGGGAGGATGCAATGCTGATGATGGAACATGATTATCATGTGCAAACTCGCTGAATATAAAGGAATGGGATGCTCATGAATCAAAAGAACGGTGGGGGGAGTTGAGTTTACGGAAAGCATACCCAACACCACCTCCGGCGCATCCTGCACTTCTTCGGCGGTGACATGGTTCACCCTGCCACGGCCGGCGGCTTGAGGCTTGTTGTGGGCTGGACCCTTAGCTTGAGGTCCTCCACTGGCTTGTCCTTGCTGCATCTTGGGGGCAAACGCATGTCCCGAGCGTGGGGAGAAACAACGACTCGCAAAGTGCCCCATTTTTTCCGCAGTTAAAACACCGAACCTTACTCCGATCGAATGACGACCGCGGCTGTCCTCCCTGGGGACGGGGCTGATGTCCTTGCTGCTGGGAACGAGGAGCAAAGCTTTGCGGCCTCTGGGGGTACGGTCCAGCGAAACGGGGTGGTGGTTGCTGCCACACCCGTGGCCTCTGGGAGCTACTTGCAACAGATTTCATTATCTCTCTCTCGCGCTTGCGAGTCTTGTCGAGGGCTAACTCTTTGGCCTCCACCTTGATGGCCTTATCCACAAGGTACTGGAGGTTGAGCACGAGTTGCTCGAGAATCCGATTTTGTGTTGCCAGTAGGTCTGCGATGTTAGGTTGCTGGGGAGGAGGTGGCACTTCCTCCTCGTCACGCTCACGGCAACCGCGAGCGGCTCCACGCGTACCCGAAGCCATCCTGTTGCAACCAATTGACAGCAGGATGAGACGACAACCCAAGAGGCTTGGAAAGCAAAACATTTCCACAATGGTACAGTGGGGTATTCGTGAATATGTCACATCATTTCATACACATTTTCACAAGAAAATGAGGTACAAAATAATTGCGAGAACGATTGACAATAATACACGAATGCATTAATACGTTCGACATAGTTCATACATGGGGCTGTGGTTTAGATCGCCTTACGGCGAAATAAACGTTAGCAATGTGCCAAAAATTGCAGCCACCAATACCCAATTACATGCCTCCAAAAGATACCTTAAAACCTAAGATTTGGTTCAGCTTACACCACAAAATAAAACCTTCAACTTGACTCCAAAATCCGGACAGCACTGCAACGGATAACTCTTAAGGCTTGGTACCTCAAATCTTATTCTCCAAACCCTCATCCTACTCTTCATCGGTCGGTGGGTTACTTGTGGTGTACCACACACGTATCGGGGGGTCCTCTTCCTCTTCTTCTTCAGCGGCAGATGGTGCAGCTTCATGAGTAGGGGCTGAGGCAGCTAGTGCTGAGGTACCAGCTAGTGCTGAGGTACCACCTCGTGAAGGTCTTGGGGTGAAAAGCCATAGATACTCGCGGGCGGTCATCCTCCTGCGTGGCTTCACTCCGAAACTCTGGGGCTGATTGGTCTCACAAAGTGGAGTTGGGGTTGGCACTCGTACCGGAACATAACGGTTCTCACCACAGCATGACTCTTCCCCATCAACACACCGTCTTTTGTGCAACTCAGATCGGAGGTTGTGATTGTCCTTTAACACGCGCAGCAACTCATGAGTAGCCTCTTTGTAATCCAGGTACAACCCGTCATGTATTACCTCCGCAGAGACAATGTGATGGGCAGTCTCCAATTCTGTCTCATCCTCTTCATCGTCGCTTGGCGCGGGTGCCATGATGTTGTTGCCTCCATTACTTGCCTGGGGAATGAGGCGGAACTGGGAGAAGAAGAAAATATCGTTGAAGCGATGGCGGATGTAGAGGATGGCTTTTCTTGCAGCTTCTAGCCTGCATCGTTATCACTAGCCCTGGCTGCCTTAAAGGTTCGGCCCTCATTGGGGATTTTCAGTGTAACCCATCCAGTCCAATAGCGAATCCTCTCTTGCACCTTAAAACTCTTGGCATGGAAGGCAGGGAGGTCTCCATGGGGCACATTGAGGTGTTCCAACATCCTCCATAACAGGGTGGCCCAACCTCCCAGCTGGCTCGGGTCGGTCACAACGTTGTACACCATCCTATGCAAATTTAAGGTTAGGGAAGGTAAGGTCAGCCACACAAAGAAAAACAAATGCAATAGGGAAGAAGAATTCAGAACTAAGATTCGATGAGGGTAAGGAATAAAAGCAATCTACTTGCTGATTTTAAACATAGGGTTTAGCTTTGCAAATAGTTTTCTTGGCGATGCCAAGTCCTAACTAACGACCACCTGCAATTGGCTTCCTACGGTCAGCTCGGCTCTGATACCAAGCTGTGAGGGACCCGGTATTTTAAACCGATCAAGGAATTCACTACAAGTGAAGACGGTGACCATAGCCGCTACCTGCGATGGACTATGGCCCACCCCCGCCCCGTGCGAAATGCATACGACACAATGCGTATGACTCACCACGGCCTGATTGAGGGATCACGGTTCCAAAAACATACGCCACAATGCGTATGACTCACTTTGGCAATGGACCGTACATTCACTTTGCACTTCACTTGAATCGAAATAAAATAACAAGTTCCTCCATATGCATCCGTCCACACTCCCCATTCAACATACATGCATAACAGACGGGAGGTGGGGGCATATGTTGGATAGCAAGTATATCATCACACAAGCACTACGATATGATAATAAACTAGCTGTCCACATGAGACTATATGAATACATCATTCGGCGATAACCGGAAACATAGTCAAGTCTGAAGTATTCATGCAACAGCGGAATAAAAGACCCAAAATCCACAGCGGTGCATCAACCGCTGCCCAAAAGCCACCAAAATCCCATGAGTCGATAGCCAACCAAGAAAACCAGGTAGCTAGGCATCATCGAAGTAATCCTCGACCACTGGCTCACCTGCAATGATCTAGGAATATCTTAGGTGAGTACGAAGGTACTCGCAAGACTTATTCGTGCTTGATTAGATGTCCTACACATGCTAGTGTAGCAGCAATTAAACATGGTGTACTTTGACTTAACAGGGTACAAGCAGGATCATGGCATGGATAGCATTAAGGGAGGAAAACATAAACTTCAACTTACAGTTCAGGTTTCATACAATTCAAAACACAAACATGAGAGCATCAATCATAACATTCCGAATTCGTTTGGGGCAGCCCACGCCCATCTACTTTAATCATGAGAGCATCAATCATAACATTCCGAATTCGTTTGGGGCAGCCCACGCCCATCTACTTTAATCAACCCCCTTGGACCGCCCCGGCAAATCCAACTACCATGGGAAATATCGAGTGCTCCTCACTCGGAGGTTGCAAAGCTCCAAGTGACCGAGACTTGCCATCAGATAACCCGTAGCGGTGAGTCCAAAAATGACCATGAGGGTTCTCAACGTATCACATATTCGTTCCAATCAATCTCTCGGTCCGTCACCGGCTGTACAACTACCATGGATATAACGAGTGCTCCTCACCCGGAGGTTGCAAGGCTCCGAGTGACCGAGACTTGCCATCAGATATACCCATAGCGGTGACTTCCGCTGATGTCCACGCCTGACAAGAGGAGGGCTACGATGGAGTAACCTCAGATTGGTATAGCGACAAACTCTCCTTACACCTAGGTCGCATTCATGACATCAAATATACCACTCGTATCCATCGTGCACGTACCCCCTTCGGCTCTCACATCTCACTTTTAATAATTCCAAGTTGATAGGGCATTAAGCTAAATTCTCAACCATCACAGAAAAATAACCTCTCAGAACAATCATAAATAGTTCCAATCATAATCTCTAACCAAACATCCACACATTACTAGTAGTCAAGCATGCAATAGAATAAAAGAGATGCAACAAGCTCTGCTTGCCTTGGTCACAGAGCTCCTGGTCTTGCGTTGAATCGTGAGCCTGGTGGTCTCCTTCTTCGAGCTCTATTGCAAGCAATGCGAATACCGGAAACAAAACGATAAAAGAAAAGCAATGAGTCCAGCATGAATGCATGATGGATGATGCTAAGTGCAAGATTCTAAAGTGACTTATGGGTGATAGGAACCTATTGTAATAATAATGTCTTATTTCGGATGGGTAGAAATGAAGTTATAACCCTAACGATGCATGCAAGTCCGATTATCTTCGTTTGCAAGTTCAAGTTGAAAATTACTATGCATAATAGATGGTCATGACTCAAAATGTTGGTATTATAGTAGGGCTCTGCGATAGGAAACTAACACAACTGGAATCATGCGATTTGGAGTTATGGTCGCCAAGTTAGGGCTCATCGAAGAATCGCGCATGAACGGGGAACGAACTAAATTCAACTTAAATTGTCCCAGATTTATATTCCAAATTTTGAAATTTTGTTTCAACAAGATTTTAGGAAATTTCATGAGGTTTCCAAATATATAAAATTTGTCGACATCGGAGCTACGGTTCAAAAGTTACGGCGTTTCGAAAATCTACCTGGAGATCGACAAAACTCTAATCCTACCCTTCTTTTTCTGTGAAACCCTAATTGCTACGCGCCCCCAAGAAGCTACGCAAGAAAACCTAGCCCTAAACACGCCCAGCTGACAGGTGGACTCCACTCGTCGGTGCTGACTCGGCAATTGAATCCCAGTCAGCTGCTGACTGGGTTCCCATGGCCAATAGAAAGGGGCCATGTCACCTCCTCCTCTCTCTCTGGCTCGGTTCAGCCGGAGGAGGGACTCGGGCGACGGAGCTCTCACCGGAGGCTCGCCGGAGAAGCCCTAAAAGGTGGCCGGGGCATGACCGGAAGCGGGGAAGGTGGCGAAGCAACTGGGAGCTCACCCCGAGTAGAAATCGCGAACCCGGAGAGGCTGCGGCGGTCGGGACGAAGCTCACAAGGTGGTGCGGTGGCGGGGAGGATCGGTCGTCGGCGGGGAGGGTGCTCCGGGCTCGGATCTGCAAAGAAGAGTGAGGAAGGAGGTTAGGGGGAGAAGTGCGGTGCTCGGGGAAGGGGAAATGTGGTTCGGGGAGCACCGGAACGGCGGCGATTGCTCGCCGGAGTGCTGGTCGGACTTGTAGAAGAATGCGGTGGCGCGGTGGTGCTCGGGCACAGAGGGAGCTAGGGTTGGCTGTGGGGGAGGAGGAAGGAAGAGAGGGGAGGGGCGGTCAGGACAGCGGCTGTCCGAGCGGGGATTTAAAGGGCGACGGCGCGGTCGGAACGGTGGGGCGCCGCCCACCTCGGCTAACCGGCGGAGGAGACGTGGCGGGGAGGAGCTGACGGGTGGGACCCGTCGACAGGGGAGGGAGAGAAGGCGGCAAAACGCGGGGGCGTTTTTTGAATGGGGAGGTGGGAAAGGCTGAGGGAGGAGGTGGGTTCGGGTAGCGGGCTGGCCGAGTGGGCCTCGGCCCAATTTCCATTTTCTTTTTCTATTTTCTTTTAAACCCTAGACAGAATTTTATTTATTCAAAAGAGCACTCAAATGAAGTCCAAATCAATTGAAATTTTTACAGGACCTTCAAAACATCATGTGGGACCTACTGTAAAAATTTGAGCTCATTTAGAGTTTGTTTGACCTGGTTTTAAATTTAAATTCAAACAGGGCTCGATTTGAGTTTGAACTGTAGCTAGGTCCTATAGGCCTCCAAAAATTCCAAAATTTTACATGTGACTAAGGTTTACATATTCAAGGCTAAGTATAAATTTCTGCAACCTTTCATCCACAGCAATTTTGTCTAGCCCTTGAATTGCATTTCAGTCCTTTTTTGCAAATTAATTACTGCTCCTTCAATTGAGTTAGCAGGACTTTAGGGTTTTTTGGACGAAACTTTGGGAGGGGAAACCTTAGAGGGATGACCCAACTAGGAAACCCTAATCTTCCTCTACCTACTATTGTTGACGTTGATGTTTGTTAATTCAAATAAGTTGATTGGTGTTTGCTAAATTAACCACCGAGGATGAGATATGTACATATTCTATAAAATATAGTTGTTGTAAATTTAAGTTTATGCAAGGTGGATGTGGGGATGATGACATGTATGCATGGATGTATGCATGACCTAATTCGCGAATTAAAACTGGGTATTACAGGATTGGAGTCGATAGGAAGTGAATCTAGTCGCGATCGTCTCACAACACCGATCGCACGACCCTCCCCGGCACATCTCGAGGAGGGAGAAGCGGACATGGTTGTGGATTCAATCGCCTCCACGCAGTGCACCAAGTATCCTGATCTAGGCTTCTATGACAACTTCAGCCAGATAGATCCATAGCCAGTAACAAACCGCGTGGGTCCCAGAGAATACGCTTCTGTTAAGTACCCCGTCCCAGAGCCACTCCAGGAGCACGACGAAACTGACAAGCATATACTCAGGGGCTCGACTTCTTGCAAGGCAAGAAAGCAACACAAAGCGATTGCCCGAGAAGTTCTCGCGAGCATACCGCGAGTCCCTCGTACAATCAAGTGGTCAGAGGTTGCAATTACCTTCGACCAAGCAGATTGCCTCGAGAACTGCGCTCGACCAGGTTGGTACCCGATCGTGGTCGAACCAACAAGCAACAACTGCCGAGTAGCTCGGGTGCTGATAGACGGAGGGAGTTTGTAGCGACCCTGTTTTCCGATCCGATGTCAGTGTAAATTATCGCGGACAAAACGATTTCTTTCAATTTCATGCATGCATATATGTAGTTCAAAAATGATTTCGAGTACAAACCCTAACATGCGCCCTTAGGGTTAACATGAAATCGAACATCAAACCTAATGACACTACAACTCACGATTCAAAAGTTATACATGTTCTAACCATTTTAGCTATCAAAAACTTGTACGAGCCAATTGAACTCACTTGTATGTTCAGACCTTTTTAATTGGTTCAACCTGAAAAACCCGAGAAGGCATGACATGGAATCGGCGTTAGACAAAATTTTTAAAATTAACCCTACTCGACTTTTATTAAGGAGATACAAACGTACGGGTATTAGTTTTATATCAGTGGTTGAAACACAGGGATCATTGCTTAAGAATCCTCACAAGATTCATGAAATTTTGAAACTATACGCTGAGTCAATTACAACCGAAATTAAACCTGAATTGGAATAACCAGAAATACAACGGATAAAAGAAAACAACAAAGAAATGCATTTTTCTGCCGTGGGCCCCACCAGCAGATCTTTTCTTTTCCCTCTTTTTCTCCACCCGCATGGCATGCAGCTCCTTTCCTACACGTGCCAGCCAAACTCCTGCAGTCCCTTTTTTTCCTTCTCTGCGCAGCACGACAGTGGGCAGAGCCCCCTTTTTCTTCCCCATCTTCTCCCCTATTCCCCATTGCTTCTTCTTCCTCAGGCTGAGTCCTCCAAAGCCGGCCGGTTCCCTCCGCCTCGCTCCCCTCTGCTAACCCTCCTCCATGCGCCGCCCCAGCTGGTGCGCCGCCCCCATCCACGCCGCCGGTCAGATCCGCCGCCTCCCCTGGCAGCTCCGGCGAGCCGCTCGCTCCCCTCCGCCGGCCTCCCCCAAGCTCGCCGCTCCAAGCCCAGCTCCCCCACCCCTGCTCGCCGTAGCGCCGCCGCTCGCTGGTGCGCCGCCAGCAACCGCCCCTGCCCCGGCCGACCGTCGACTGCCGCCTCGCTCGAGCAGACCGCGTCCGCCGCTCCCCCAACCACGCCGGCCTCCTTTGTAGCTCCTCCAGCCGGCCTCCCGGAGCTCCCTCAGCGCTGCAGTGCATTCCCAAGCTCCCCCAACCGCCACCGGCCGAGGCTCCGCCCACGGAGACTCAGTACGGATGAAGTCGCCGTACACCCTCGAGCTCCACCTCGGCCGTTGCTTCCCTGATTGTTCTTGGTGGGTGAACCATGGTATTACTCTGCGATGATTTTTCCTAAATGCCTGGATGGTATGCATGTTGTGAACCTTGCTTCTCTGTAGTTCACTTGAGGTTAAGATCTAGCTCCAACCTGATGTTAGATATATGTTGATGAGGCAGATGTATGGCTTAGTGCATGAATAAGATTAATTATGTCAATTGTTTAAATGAATAACACACCTGCTCTAGATGTTTTGATAATCGTGGTTGGATGGCCGATTAGTAGTTAACGATTAGAAGTTAATCTATTTGTTAGCAGTTAAGGTATGGATTGCGGTTAAGTTCACATCGTCTGCTAAATACAAGATGAGCTAATAATTTTAGGTTGTCGTAGAATCATAGCTACTGGTCGTAACTTTTAGTCTTTAGTGAAATTCAGATATACTCAATGCTTCAACAGTTATACCAATTAACCAATCAATAACTAAATGATGATCCAATTTTAATGATCGTTAGTTGAAATAACGATTGACAGTTGGGACTAACGTGCTAATAGGTGAAAAACTAATGCTTTAAGATGACCTGCCGGATAATCATGCATCAATTCAATTGATTGAGTTGATAGCTGTGCACGGTTAAGACCAACAGTTAGTAATTGACCTGTTGACCCACGGGTGAACGATAGATGCTAACATCAGTTGAACGCTTTACTGATACCAATGTTGCTCGGTAATGCAAATAGCCTAATAGCTGTCACAACTAATTGATGTAATAGACCAACTCGAGGGTATTTTATGCATGGTGGGTTAGGTCTTGTTTGTAATTGACGAAGTCACCTGCTGCTAGACCGAAGTAAGAAAATAATAGTTAGGCTTTATATCTATATCCAGTTCTGATAAATCCAAATGTTAGCAATAGCTTGTCCCAAGAACAATCTCATACGCCATATACTCATAAGCTTAAATGGAAAGAAAAAGAATTCCTAGTTCTAGGACAATTAGAACTCATGAACTCTTAATTAGCGGGGGAGTATAAAAATCTGTAACGACGGTATGTGGACCCACTAGTCATTCTCTAGTTCTCATCCCCTAGTTAATTGCGAGATTAGTTAACTACTCTTCTTTACTGAGAAAAATACAAAAAGAGTCCTAGAGAATCTAGCTTAACAGCCAAACTTAAGATGCTAGTATCACAATTCGCCTAACGGCCAGAAAACAATCGCGACCCCATGTTCTCACCTACGACAACGAATTAATCAAATAAACCATAACCCTAATTACAGCTTTAAAGCCCTTCTCCTTAATTGTATATCGTATCCCATGCATGCATCCATATCCTAAGTTCATCCGTGATTAAAGCTGTACCACAACTCAAACCCAACCTCAAATCTGAGATGAATATTAACCTGCCGATGTACTTGTATACCTTATTTTTAATCCACCGTAGTTGCATTCATGTCAATTGCATCCGTGCATGTTCGTCATTTTCAAATTAGTCTCTTAGGGTTGCTTTTCCCCTTTTTAGAGGTCGCTTGCTTCTACCGGTGTTTTGAGTGTTCTGGAATTCTCGTGCATGCTTCCCGTACTTCCCCAAGCAACCAGGCAAGCAGAGCTTGTTGCACCCTTTCTAATTATTCAGTACCTATGTCATATTCCTGATGTTGCTGCTAGTATCGTTATTGAGAATTATGCTTAAGTGTTAAGTCGAACTAGCATGCTAGGGTTTGCAGTGAGATATGTGTGATCATGGTTAAAGTCAAATTGAGATATTAAGCTATTGAATCAATTAAGGTGAGATGGGTGCACGGTGAATAAAGTTGGTATTTCGCGGTAATACCAACCCTGAGGTGACTTCATCGGGTGCGATGAATAAAGTTGGTATTTCGCGGTAATACCAACCCTGAGGTGACTTCACCGTGTCACCTGAGAGCCGAAGGGAAAGTGTCACATGGATAAAGTTGGTATCATTGGAGGAGCATGTTGCGAC
>JAGXJF010000742.1:0-119095 GCA_019208055.1 Stipa capillata | reverse complement strand
CTAGTATGAGTAGGACATTTAATCAAGCACGGATAAGTCTTGCGAGTACATTCGTACTCACCCAGGTTACCCCTGGAGCTTGCAGGTGAGCCGGTGGTGAAGATTATTTTGACGATGCTTGAAATTGATGTTTCCTCGGTTAGTTAGTCGATCTATGGGATAGGTCGTAGCTTTTGTTCAGCGGCCACTAAGCCGCTGTGGGACTCAATTATTTTGCTTCCGCTGTTGTTAAGTTTCTCCGTACTCGGATATGTTTCCGGTGATAACCGACTGATGTAATATGTTGTCCCATCGTGGACTGTTAGTAGTAATACCGTACTGTAGAGCTTTGTGATGATATCCGAGTTGTTAATTCAGGCTGCCCCTGCACCGTGCGTGTATGATATGAAGTGTATGGGTATGCCGTGAAGGATCGAGGCCGTACCATTCCTACTGAGTCGAGAAGGTGTTGGTTGAGTGACCCGCTGGCTGAGATGCTGTGCCGGCCAGGCAGGGTGTGGGCGTGTTCTACCGGGCTTTCGAGCGACCCACTAGCTTCTGAGCTAGGTTAGGGTGTGGGTAGAACCGCCGGGCTCCTCCGACCTTGTTTGTCGTAGTAGGATTCGGGAACGACTCTGAGTCTTCACCGGATTACGGAATCGTATGTGGTTTTGGGAAACTTGGTCGCTTCCCGGCCGGCTCGCAGGTGGAGGGTGTCGGATCGCTCTACCTCGGTGCGTACGGCGCAGGTACCGTGCCACCGGGCGGACGAGTCCTTCGGTCCTTGGCGACTTCGCGTTCCTCTAATCATATGTAGATTCCGGGTCTGTGACAGGAGGGGTAGTTTCCTCTGCAACAAAAAATATCAGCGATAGCAGGGTGAGTACAAAAATTGTACTCAGCAAGACTTACAGTGGGGGAAATTAGTAATAGATGTGACAGGTATCAATAAAGGGTAATAGTGGACTATTTTGCGGAAAGCTAGTTTTACCTTTGTCAATAGAAGTTAAGTAGATGAAAACCGACTACCAGAATACTTTTAAAAGGAGACGAGTCGAACACTTCACGAACATTCCTTACTGCAGATCACCACACCTTAGATTTCTTAATTCTTCCTCGACCACCCTGGAAGGAAGCATGCGCTAACACCACAGCCTTAGAGTTGGCAAGTTTTAGAGTTGTTGTAGTTGTCTAATTCGATGCAAAATCTTACCAAGCTGTCCATAACCGCGGATACGGCTGTTCAAACAGTTCAAACCCTGCAGGGGTGTACATCTTTACCTACACGTATTGATCGTCTCTTAGTGCTAGGCCAATCACACACTTCACGAGGTGTGCTAGCAGAGGGTGATCAAACACGACCGTTACAATGCTTTCGACCTAGGTATGAGCCACCCTTACAGGCTAGTCCATGTGCATCAGTCCGGCCGCAACTGCGACACGGTCCCATAAGTTGTGAATCGAGGTACATCCCCGGTCTCCCAGACCGTGTGTCCACCCCACCCTTATATTGAGATACCACACAACATCCCCTTTTTCACTCACACGGCAAATGGAAACGACAAACTAATGCAGCTCATACACTTAAGTCTAGGCAAATTATTTAGTCGTGGGTGGCCCCATAATCCACCCGTGTAGAAGTACGCAAATCTTGGTTCGAAGGGACACCGGTAACCGGTCCTTGTGGGAAGACGAGACAACCCACCATGCTCCCAGCCATGGCCTCTCGTCTAAACCCAATTATGATTAAGCAAGTTCATTAGTTAACCCCTGGTGAATACCCACCTACCACGTAACCCATCCAGTGGTGTTGATTCGTCTGCCATCCAAGAAATTATGACTTTTACATGTCTAAGCATGTCTAAGCATTAATAACATAGTAAGCATTATAACAGTGCACACTATACTACTCTAGATAGGTTGGGATGGTGGTGGAGCTGATTGAGCGGCAAAGTAAGTTTTATGCACAGGAATAGGATTCTGCTTAGCGGAAAATAGAATTTGAACGCATGTGATAATGAATTTGAAAACAACTAATACTTTGCAAATAGTAGGTGTCTGCAATGTGACCAAAGGGGCTGCTTGTCTGCTTGCTCTGCAACTAAACTCTGCTCGTGATTGAGGTTGTCCTCTTCTGGATTTTCTGGCTCTAACGGAGAAGAACGAAAACACCGAAAAAGAAAGGGCATAACCGTAAATATCAAAATGCTGAACATCGGCATGAGATGCAATGCATGCCATGGCATAGAGGATGCAAAATAAAGACTAATGCAAGTGGAATCGATTTAATCGGAGTTCGGACGCTCAAAATATTGCGATCCGAAGATCCTCCGGCTAATCGGGAAACCCTAATTTGAGTTTTTAGTCAATTATGCTTTTCCTAGCTTGCAAACATGGATGAAAATGATATATTTGAATAGCTCTCATTTTTCTGAAAATTTTGATATATTATTTGCATTTTTTGATCAAAAATGAATTTTCTATGATTTAATCCATTTTAAAATCCTTGTTGTATTTTTCTCAGTAAAAATAACATTAAATGATTTTCAATAATAACAGAGGCTGACAGGTGGGCCCTACTGGTCAACTTTGACCAAAATTGACTTGGGTCAATGACAGGTGGGGCCCCACTTGTCATTAATTTCCATTTCCTTTAATCTTTTATTTTAATTTCTACCGTGTGGGGTCCACTGGTCATAGAGGTATTTATTAAACCGAGTCCATAGTGCACTGATTCCAGTGATTAATATGCTCAGCATTGATTAACAGTTAATAATGTCAGTTTAGCATTAATTGATAATGATTAGGCTTTAACTGCAGCATTAACAGTGCATTAATCACAGTTTAATAATTAGGCTGATCATTAGCAATAAACATGTCATTAGGACATGTTTAATAGGGCGATTAATGGCCCTAATTGAGCTGGGCGTGGTCGGTTCTGGCCGTTGGCATGGCCGGACCGAGGCTCACTCGACGCGAGGCTGCCGGCGGCGGATAGCAAGGGCGGCGGCCGGGCTTACCGACGGTGGCGAGGATGGCGACGCAGTCTGGCAGCGAGGAGGCGGAGCGGCGGTTGGCTCGGGTTCGGCGGCGCGGCGAGACAGTAGCCGAGGCGGTCGGGCGGCGGGAAACCAAGGAGGGGGGAAGCTCCGGTTGGGGCGGCTAGGGATGGGGCGGGGCAGAGGCAGCGAATGGAGGAGGGGCGGCACGAAGAGGCACCGAGGTGGCGGTGGAAGGAGGTCGGGAGCCGGCGTGGCTTGGTGGCGAGGTGGGTGGAGGCGGGGTGCTTCCGACGGGCGGTGGCGCTCGGGCATCGGGTTGAAGCGAGCGGGGCGGGCGGCGACTATGGATGGGGAGGCTCTGGTGGGGCTGGAAGTGGTGGACGGAGAGGCCTCGAGGCGGTGGTGGGGCGGCGAGGTCGGAGGCGGCCGGAGCAAGCTCGGGCGGAAGAAAATGGGGAAAGGGAGAGAGAAGGCCCGGGCCGGGGCTTAAATAGGGGAGGCGGCGACGGAAGGGGCAAGCAGGAGGTGGCTCAGGCGCTCGGGTAAGCTGCCACGCGAGCAGCTCGCTGGCCTGGTGTGGATGAGGCCGACAGGAGGAGAGAGAAAGGGAGGGTGGCGGCGGTGGCTTAGGGGAGAAGAAAGGAAGAGCGAGCGGGCCAGGTGGGCCGGGGAGAGGAGGATGGGCTGGGAAGAGAGATGGCCCATCCGGGGGTTAAGGGAGTTTTTAGATTAGGTTTTCTTTTTAAGTTTTGGATTTTTTTGATTTCAAATTTGTGCTACAAATTCACATAGATTCAAACTTTTCTTTGAATTATGCCATGCCATGATGCACATTAGCAATTACACAAAAGTAGGGATGTTACAGACCTACCCCCCTTACGAGAATCTCGACCCCGAGATTCGGATCAGCTGGAAAAGAGGGAGGGGTACGCCGATCGAAGATGATCCTCACGTTCCCAAGTGGCTTTTTCTTCGGAATGATTGGACCACTGGACTTCAAAGAACTTGACGTTGCATCTTCGTGTAGTCCGTTCCATTTCATCGAGAATACGGAGAGGGTACTCTCGATAAGATAGATCTTCTTGAAGATCCAGAGTATCAACTGCCGACTCTGGAATTGGATCCTTGAAACACTTCGAAGTTGAGAAACATGGAAGACATTGTGGATATTGGATAACGACAGAGGTAGTTCCAACTGGTATGCGACTTCACCTCGTTTGGAAAGTGTAAAGACCCTCTTTTAATCTTCATGTTCTCTTGAAGGTCAACATCAACTCATGAGCTAACCAAAAAAACAAATTTTCATCTCATGCATACATGTAGGCTTGCATTGCATATAAAAGCCCTAACGTGTGGCTATCGAGCGAACCTAAGAAAAACTAATGGGATTGAACACCATAGGCACTTAACATAGTCTGGATCAGTTTGCAGGGATAACCTAAAGACCTTTAAATCAAAATGGATCGTAATTAAAATTCTCAAAGGAATGCAAACCCCCCCCCATTTATCTAATTCAGGAACCTACCCTATTGAACTACTTTTCTTCTCTACAGCCTAATTGAGGTAACTCATGAGAACACCTACTGGTATAATTATTCAGTAACATGAAACCTTGCTGGAAGTCTACAATTTGATTGGAGTTACAATTGAATCGAATGTCTTTTCATGTTACCCTAGAACTCGAACTATGGCTCGAATAGATGTTGTTCCTAACAAGCAAAAGTTTAGGGAGATCAGTACAGATACTAGAACTTCCTTGAAATTTTCCCAAACTTCAAAAATCTCTTCATCACTAGTTATTTGACTCCTAAATTACAAACAAACCCAAGAAGAAAAACCAGAAAATTTAAAAGAAAGGAGAAGCCTCCCTTTCCCTCGTGCTGGGCCGCCGGCCCAGCTCTCCTCTCTCTCACCCCGAGCGGGCCTCGGCCTGTTTTTCCCTTCCACGCGCGGCCCCGCTGTTCCTTCTTTCGCACGCGCAGCGCCTGCACCCTTTCTCCCCTGCGGCGCCGCTGCGCCCTCTCTGCTGCCAGGCGGGACCCGACTGCAGTTCGTCGTTGCCGCGTGGCCGGGGCACGCGTCCGACTGTGCTCCTCCGGCGTCTCCGTCCTCCTTCTCTCCTCCCCGGTATAAGATGTTCCCCTCCTCGGGCACTCTGACCCTCTCTTTCCTCCTTGCGCCGCTGCCGCCTCGCCTCCGCTCCTCGCCATCTCCGCCCGTAGCCGAGGCCGACGGACCCGAGCCACTGCCTCATCCGCATGCCGCCGCCGCTGCCTGCGAGGTCTCAGGAGCCGCCGCCCTCGTCTCACTCGGAGCTCCTCCCGCCGAGCGCCGCCCGATGGGGCACTCCCGTCCAGCTGTGCGCCCGCGGCCACCGATGGCAACAGCCCCAGCCCCGAGCACTGCGCGTCATCAACCCGCCGCCACCTCGTCGCACCGCCACCGCGTCGTCACCCCGCCGTCTTCGCCAGAGCAGCTCCGCCCCTCGTCACCAAGCCGGTGAGGCTCGTCTCCGGCGATTCCCCGTCTGCTTCTTCCTCCCCCGAATTTCTTGCTTAATGCGTTCGGTTAAGGCAGAGCAGTAGAGGGGATTAAGGCTAAGCATTACCCAACGTTAAGGCAAAAATTAAAGCGCTAATGGTTGTTCAGATTAACATTGTGCATCTGTCAAACGAACTTCAGCAGCAACTATCATAGTGAAAACCATGCTAGGTGTTATGATTGATCAAGACAAGACTAAAATTTGCTGTATGGGTGACTATAACCGATGGGATCCTACGCCTAACTATGTAGCTAACTGATGATTAATTTGTGAACTGATTAAGGTCCATTTGCTAATCGATTTGCATAGTGTTCTGATAACTCTGCTGCATATGAACTCAACTAGGGTACAAATTAGCAAAACCTTAATAACTACGCTAAGTACTCAATGGGCTAACTGATGCACTGACCACCCATGATAATAACTGACTTAGTTAACGCAATAAGAAATATCGTGACCGGATAAAGATATGATTAGCACTCTGATTATCTGTTAGCTGCTATGTCGACTCATCGAATAAACAAAAGAAGTAGACTTCAGAGATGATGTGTATATAATCTAGCTAATATCTTAATCATACCAGTATTAGATTAAGCAATTTGCGACTAGTTTATATTTTGCATGTATATATGTCAGTCGGTTCCACCCCTTAATCCTCCAACCAAGTGGAAAATTCAGAACCCAAAATAACTAACACTTGGTTTAATTACAACTTAGATGGCTAATGATCAGTGAGTAAGACTAACAATTGATCTGATATCTGCTAGTTAATAGAATTAATCGATTGATGACCGTCAGCTAATTCACATTAGATGCAAGATAAGTTAATCACTAGGTTTGCCGTAGAGACACAACTACTAAGTTTGGTCATTTTTTCCTTAGTGAGATTTATGACTACACACGCATGCAATAGCTAGCTAATGCAAACATGATCTGTGGCGTCTGATTGATAATACTCTAGTTGTCAATCAGCAACCTTAAGAAACTAACAAGGATCTATTAAGTTTAATGGTCAATACAAGTGAGCTACCTAATGCTAATACAATTAGTTACGGGTTAGCATAATTAGTATACTATTATAATTAGCTTTCCCGCTACGGCAGATCGAACCCATGTTACAATACTAAGGAAAATAGATAAGGGAAAGAAAAAGGTATCTCAACCTGACTCTACAGGTCACTTACAGTAGGAATGTTTTAAGTTTATATAAAGATACTCAATCTGATTTCTTTACTGAGAAGAAGACAGGAAATGCTAAACTTGATTCAACTTGTAGAATTGAAGGATGCCACTGTTTGCATGATATTGTAGTTATACATTTCAGAAATGATCATATTGCACCTTTAGGATTAATAATATATACTAGAGAATCTAGCTTAACAGTCAAACTCAAAATGCTTGGTGTCATAATTCAGGACCAATATATATTTAATCATGACATCATGCTCTCTCATGTGACGACGATAGATAATTTTAAAAGTTACAAATCACTCTCAAGTTTAACCGTAAACACCTTCAAAACCCTATAACTTGAACTATAGTCCCCAAGGAAGGTAACTCCTTTTTGTGAAACCATCTTGTGAGACATAAGGTGGAATGAGGTAGAGTCCTCTGATGCAACATTCTGAAATTCAAATATATCCCCTCTAAGCCACACATTCAACTATGCATGCTTAAAACTTCTTAGCTCCGATTGGAACCCAACTCATACTACCATTCATACTTCATCTTTTATTTTCAGCATGGTATTATTCTTATATGCATTCCTGTTATGCAACCCTTAAATGAAGAAAATGTTAAATGATCCTATTAATAACACATACACCTCAAATATTCATACCTTACGTGCTAATTGTCCAAATTGAACGATACGAATTGCGTTAGCTTCATAATAGGATTTCCTACGCTCTAGGATGCATCATGCATTTTATTCTCTTATTTCTTGCTGATTTTGAATCATGCCTTGTTGTCACTTTTTCGGGTCTTTCGTCATCCTTTCAATAGAACCGGTATATACGGGTGATTTCGAAGTTGATCCTTACCAAGCCTACGATCTTGGACAACCAGGCAAGCCTGCTCGCTTGTTGATAATATTCCGGTTACTCTTTTACTATGCCTGGTTGATTGAATGATGATTGTGGTGTGTGAACCACTAGCATGAGCAGGGTTTGTTGTGTTGTGGTCAATGGATGGGTCCATTAAGCCGATTGAATTAATACTTGAACCCCTTGATGTGAGATGTGAGAGCCGGGGTACTGTCACCTACATACGGATCGGCAGGTGGATTTAACCTCGACCGATACCAGTATCGTAGGGCTTTACCTGTCACCCACGACGCGTTGATTGAGATTTGGTGGGAAGTCATGGTCGGCCAACCCTGTACTTACGCTTTCTCAATTCATCCCTTGAGTCAGGCAAGTTCTGGTTCCCTGGCCTGACCACAATTTAGTCGAATTGGGTGGTCAACCCATTCGGCATCTCCCTACGCTATGTGACTTAGGGAGAATAATACGGTTTGGTTGCTATGGTTGTCTCCATGCTTGTAAACCTGAAAATGAAATGATTTGGTGATATGGTAGCTTGGGTGGTCAACCCAACTCCAGGAATTGCTTTGAATGGTGTATATGTGACAATTGGTGGGTAAGTATGATTGTTTTCATACCTATTCAGATCTGAACCTGAGGGTAAATTGATGATTTACCAAGTGGTTAACTTGGTAGAATGAAACATGACATGGTATGCTTAATTTGATAGCTTGTGTAGCTTATTCTCCATGTTATGTTGATTTATTCACATTATCATTGCAATTGCCATGCTATGTTTAAGTTTAACCTGGAATGAGCACATTAGCAGCTTGCGAGTACGAAAGTACTCACTCGGGAATTCCATTCCTGCAGGTTGTTCACGTATCGTAGCGTATTACGACTCCGGTTATTTTGATTTGGATATTTAGTTGCAGGGATTGCCCAACTTGGTCAAGGGACGCTTTTGTGGAGCTTTGGAGATGGCTAGGGCTGCCATCTCGGTGTTTTCCTTTTGTCTTTCACTGCTGCCTTTAATGTTGTGTTTAATGTAAACGACTTCCAAGTCGCAATGTAAGTATGTTAAGTACTTATCCCGGATTGGGAAGTGCTATACTATCTCGTAACCCTTTCTCTATTAGAGTTTTGTTGTGATACTGAATTGTTATTGTGGCTGCCCATACACCGTGCGTGTATGAATTGAAGTGTATGGGTATGCCGTGAAGGGTTAAAGCTGTTCCTCTTTTCACTAAGTCGAACAAGAATCGGTTGAGCGACCCGCTGGCTGTGATGCTGTGCCGGCCAGGCAGGGTGTGGGTGTATTCTACCGGGCTTTCGAGTGACCGACTAGCTTCCGAGCTAGGTTAGGGTGTGGGTAGAATCGCCGGGCTTCTCCGATCTTGCTTTGCGTAGTGGGATTGGGAATGACTCTAAACCTTCACAGGATCAGGGAATTGTATGTGGTTTTGGGAAGTTTAGTCACTTCTGGCCGGCTTGACCCACGGTGATAGATACATACGACGTAAGCGCGTATGGTATGTGGGTCCGGTGTTGGGTTACCCAACGGTGATAGATACATACGACGTAAGCGCGTATGGTATGTTGGGTGACTTCTCGGTCCTTGGCGATTAATCATTCCCCTGCTCATATATAATTCCCGGGTTCGTCACAGAAAGAATGCGAAAGGGACCAATGTAACGAGGTGCCAACTTTCCTTTGATGCCAAATCGGTGAACACCCTTGAGAGGAGTGACCTGAAGGTAGACTTTATCGTTTGGCTCAAAGTGAATCTCACGACAATGAAGGTCGGAGTAGCTCTTCTGACGGGATTGAGCAGTTTTCAACCGCTCTCGAATAACTCAAACTCGATCCTCCGCTTCTTTGATCAAGTCCGGTCCAAGGATTTGTCTTTCTCCGGTTTCAGACCAATTGAGTGGAGTTCGACATTTGCGTCCATAAAGGTCTTCGAAAGGGGCCATGCCTAGGCTTGATTGGAAACTGTTGTATAAGAGAACTCAGCAAAAGGAAGGCACTTTTCCCACTTCGTGCCGAAGGATATAACACAAGCTCTAAGCATATCTTCAAGGATTTGGTTAACCCTTTCGGTTTGTCCACCGGTTTGGGGGTGATAAGCTATGCTGAATGAGAGATGAGTTCCCATAGCAGCTTGAAGACTTTCCCAAAACCTGGAAGTAACAAGGCACCACGGTCGGAGATTATCCGCTTAGGGATTCCGTGGAGAGATACTATCCGAGAGATATAAAGATCGGCCAATTGGTTAGCTGTAATCTTTTCTCGGACAGGAAGGAAATGGGCAACTTTGGATAGACGATCAACGACCACAAAGATGGAGTCATTTCCTTTTTGAGTTCTTGGAAGACCCGTGACGAAATCCATGCCAATTTCGTCCCACTTCCACTTAGGGATAGGCAAAGGTTGGAGTGTGCCTGCGGGTTTTTGGTGTTCCGCCTTAACACAACGACACACATCACATTCAGAGATGAAGCGAGCGATCTCTCTTTTCATTCGGGTCCACCAGAATCTCTGTTTCAGATCTTGGTACATCTTCGTACTACCCGGATGAATAGACAACGGAGAGTCATGAGCTTCATGAAGGATAGATTCTTGAATATCGTTGTTCTTCAACACAACTAGACGTTTGCCAAACCAAACAACACCTTGATCATCGATTGAGAAACATTAGCAACTCCGCTAACAATGTTCTCCTTGATCTTGCGAATACCCTTGTCTTGCTTTTGAGCAGATTTGATTTGATCTTCAAGAGAGGATTGAATTTCAAGGGTATTAAGGAAACCACTTTGAATGACTTCAAGATTAAGCCGTGCAAATTCCTCATAGAGGGGCGGTTGATATTCTTGGATCCTAAGATTGTTACAGTAAGTCTTCTGGCTAAGTGCATCCGCCATGACATTAGCCTTACCGGGTTGGTAATGGAGGCCTACATCGTAATCTTTGATCAATTCCAGCCATCTTCGTTGCCTGAGATTCAGGTCGGGCTGGTTGAAGAGATACTTCAAACTTTGGTGGTCGGAATATAGCTCGCAGCGATTACCGATAAGGTAATGCCACCAAATCTTCAGAGCATGAACCACCATAGCAAGCTCTAGGTCATGAGTCGGATAGTTAGTTTCATGTGGTCTTAACTGACGAGAAGCATAAGCTATCACATGGCCTTCTTGCATCAACACACATCCAAGACCTAGGCGGGAAGCATCACAAAAAATATCGAAGTTCTTGTGTATGTCCGGGAGGACAAGCACAGGAGCGGAGGTCAATCGGCGCTTTAGCTCTAGGAAGCTTTCTTCACATCTTTCAGTCCACTCGAACTTCTTTTCTTTCTTGAGGAGTTCGGTCAAAGGTTTAGCATGTTTGGAGAAGTTCTCGATAAATCGGCGATAATAGCCAGCCAGACCGAGAAAACTCCGCACCTGCGTGACCGATTTAGGTTGTTCCCAATTGAGAACATCCTTTACTTTACTAGGATCCACGGCGACACCCTTCGCCGAAAGCACTGGCCTAGAAAAGCGACTTCTTCGAGCCAAAACTCACACTTAGAGAATTTAGCATAAAGCTGATGTTCACGAAGTTTTCTCAAGACAAGATTCAAATGTTTGGCATGATCTTCTTTGGTCTTGGAAAAGATGAGGATATCATCAATGAAGATGATCACAAAACGATCCAGATATTCCATGAAGATGGAATTCATCAACCTCATGAAGGTAGCAGGAGCATTGGTTAATCCAAAAGACATCACGGTGTATTCATATAACCCATAGCGAGTCGTAAACGTCGTTTTTGGAATATCTTCGGGTCGGATCTTGATTTGATGGTAGCCCAACCTCAAATCAATCTTGGAGAAAATGGTTGCTCCGGTTAGCTGATCAAAAAGATCATCGATACGGGGGAGAGGATATTTGTTTTTGATCATCACCTCATTAAGAGGCCGATAGTCAACACACATCCGCAGGCTTTTGTCTTTCTTCTCCACGAATAGGGCAGAGCATCCCCAAGGAGAGGAGCTCGGTCGAATGAAACCTTTTGCTTCTAACTCCTGGAGTTGTTTCTTCATTTCGTCCAACTCATCTTGAGTCATGCGATAGGGATGCCGGTAGATAGGAGTGGTTCCGGGAACCAACTCAATAACAAACTCAATGTCACGATCAGGTGGCAAACCTGGAAGTTCATCGGGGAAGACATCCGGGAAGTCACAGACTACCGGAACATCTGGAAGATCAGGAAGAGACTTGCCTTCGAGAGCACAAAGATGGGATTCGACGAACTTTGGAGTAAACCGAACAGTTTCACCGGAGGGATGAGAAAGAATCACTGTCTTCATTGCACAATCAATTAAGGCTTGATGTGCAATTAACCAATTCATTCCAAGAATGACATCGATGTCCGTGCAGACTAGAGCAATTAAGGTAGTAAGGAATTCAAGATTGCCCACCTTGATGCAAACATCACGGCATTCTTGGGAGGCTCTCATGACCGATCCCGGCGAGACTATAGCCAGGGAGTTGAGCATAGCCTCGTAGGGAATATCATGTTGATCCGCAAACCTCTTAGATATAAAAGAATGAGAAGCTCCCGAATCGAAAAGAACTGATGCTGGAACTGAATTAACAAGGAGCGTACCCAACACGACATCAGGCGCATCTTGAGCTTCCTCTGCGACCACGTGATTCACGCGACCGCGATTCACGGACTGAGGTTGCGGGTTCGCCTTCTTGGCGGGAACATTGCCTCGAGGTTGGCCTTGCGCTTGAGCAGGATTAGGTGCAGGATTCTATCGCTGAGGATAGTCACGAGAGAAATGGCCAGGCTGGCCACATTTAAAGCAAGCTCCATATGGTGGTTTTGGAGCATAATCAGCAGATTGTCCTCCCATTGGCCTTGGCTGAAAACTGGGAGCTGGAGGACGAGGCACAGGACCAGATGGTCTTGGGGCAGGGATAGCGCGATTAAATGCACTAGCAGGAATCCAAATATGCCTCTTTTGCGAATTAGAAGAAGGGGGCTTCACCGCATCTCGAGCACGCTTTCTAGATTCTTCAAGAACTAGCTTGCCGTGCTCCATCTTAATAGCCTTGTTCATTAAAGCTTGAAAATTGGCGAAGTCGAAGGGAAGCAACTCATAACGGAGCTCCGGATTCAAACCTTTGCGGAACTTCTCTTGTTTGTCCGCATCGGTGGCAACGTCACGAGGAGCATAACGTGCCAAGTGGTTGAAGGAGTGGAGGTACTCGATAACGCTCTTCCGTCCTTGAGTTAGATTCCAGAATTCCTCCTTCTTTATATCCATGACGCCTTCGGGATATGAGTTCCACGGAAGGCCTCGCAAAACTCCTGCCACGTAACCACGTGGCCTTTCTCCTGAATGGTGAGAAAGTTCTCCCACCATGATGTTGCGACACCTTCAAGCATATACGCCGCGAGGTCCACGCGGTCAGTCGTGGGAATACGCGCCGTCTCCAATTTGCGCTCAATGCTGCGGAGCCAATCGTCAGCTTCGAGAGGATCTTCTGAACGACTAAACACCGAAGGCTGCGTTCGAAGAAAATATGAAATTCCAACCCGAGCATCGGATTGGTGAGAAGTATTATGGACTAGACGCTCCAGTAGGTGAGTCTGGTCCATTCGGTTCCGCTCAATCTGCATCAGCACCTCTGCCATAGTTGGCGGTGGGGGAGGAACATTACCGTGACTGGAGTCACGACCTGGATTACGAGCGGCAGACTGGCTACCTTTCGGAAGTTCGGCCATCTGAATCAAAGAACAGATGTTGCCACAAACTCATGATCAAACCATATGGAAACTAGAACGGAATAAACTCGAGAGAATTCCACGATTTACAAGATAAAACGAAATCTGAATATATCAATGGAGTAACCGGTAGAGTTGGGTAATAACTGGACGAGGTAAGAGGGAAGGTAAGGATTCCTTGCACACGTGAATTCTAACTTTTGAACGGAGCAAAGAAGTAGCAAAGCCATTTTTCAACCAAACGAAGAGGTAAGGAGAAGAGCTAGGATTGAAAAGGATTAGGAGGAAATAGAACCACTACTTATGCTTTTCACAAAACCTTTTTAGGTTCAAAATAGTTTTTGTAACTTCTAGACCCAACAACGACCAAGTCAAAGGTTGTCCTACAGACAGTCCTGCTCTGATACCAAAGCTGTCAGACCCCAGAATCCATAACTGAGAGTCTTAAGTGAAACCACCCGCTAAGTCGAAACGTCAACCCCGACCTCAAATAGCCCGAGACGCCAACCCTGAACCTTCTCCAGCAAACTAATGCACAGATCCAGTAGGGTGATATGGTCTCCTCACTCTTTTCTTACTGAGCCGGAACGTCAATCCCAAACTCGTCCCAGCAAATTAATGCTCGGCTGGAGTAGGATGATATAGTTCCCAACCTCTCAGTAGCAGAGTCACTTCACAGGGGTGATTAAACCTAATAACTCTATGATATAGACTCTGAAACCCTACCCACAACATGTGCTTCATCAACATACACACATGGCACATGAGGCAGGCGAAAACAACCAGATTTCACAGCAGTAACTCTACAACTGAAACTGCAATATTATAAGTTCTTGAAACTTAACAACATATATTCACATAGGGGATCCAAAGATCCAGATTCAACTACACAGCGGAAGAGTATATATGGCTACGAAGCCAAAAAGGTCAGGCCAAAAGTGGCAGCAGAAAAAACCAAGCTGCCAAACCCCGGGGGCAGGACCACTGCCTGGGATTTCCAGCAACTAGTCGTCGTTGGCGTCGATCTCTATGTAGAAACCACCCTCGGGAGGGGTAGTTTCCTCTGCAACAAAAATATCAGCGATAGCAAGGTGAGTACAAAAATTTCCTTTAATCTTTAATCTTTTCCCCCGTCGATTTGGAGACTGTCGACGATCGGTGAATCGGCGATCTTACGGTATTCGTGGAGTGAGGATTGCTGGGGGGTAGGGACCTCTAGGGCCCAAGTGCCAGGAGATCTGACAGCAGGGGACAACCGTTTTTATACAGGTTCGGGCCTCCCTCAGGATAATAACCCTACGTCCTATTGCTATATATTGATGGAGAATACTCTTTACAACGGGGGATGTATGTTAGTGGCTACCCTAGGCCTAATCGTAGACTAACTATCCTAAACCACCGGGCTCGACTCCTTCGAGGCAGTGGGTCTTCTAGGGCTTCGCCTCCTGGAGCTGCGACTAGATGTCTTGACCTAATTCGATCTGTCCTCCCCTATGGGATTGCTGATCCTTATATAGGGGGTTCCCAGGGTCGTACTGGACGTGGACTTATGCCCGAGTAGGACTCTAGTCTCCTTAAACGTCGGGATTGACTTCCTAGTTTAAGGGGAGTCTTCTCTTCCCGGGAGGGGTTACCTTATCATCCGGGGATCCTTCCCGGGTACACCGTACCTTCCTAAAGTCAAGGGATTCTGTATACGGATACCCCTAATACGCGGGATGCCGTACTATTCATCATCAAGCCCCCCATCAGTACGCGAAGTGAGGCCATGATGGTTCTGTTAGAAATCTGCCCATGTCGGGAACGAACCTCCGAGTGGGCGATCCGAGTAGCTCTCGTCGGCGACTTCTTCGAGTAGGTTCAACCCCTACCGAGTAGTCGTGAAAGCCTTATCGGAATTATCCTCGGGTGAAACCCAGAATGCTTTCTGACCCGATCTGGTCCGTTGATCACGGACACGCGTCCGCCCGGCATATTTTTAGGAAACCGAATCATCGTGGCGGAAAATTTGCGTGGTGATGAAGAATCTTTTCTCTCTGCGCTATCGTGCGCGCGCGCTCGTTCGGGTCGTGGGTTGTCAGACCCTCTTTTTCCCGCGACATGCCTTGTACGCGGAAAAAGCAACTGTCCGCATTAAATGCGATGGAACCGATCGTGCCGAAAACCGCGCTCGGCCCCGGCGAACGTTTAAACCTTTAGGATCCCAAGAATTGGGGTTTTGGCACGCATTGTCTCTTTGCCTCCCAGCTGTCTTGCTCTCTTCGTCTCCTTCCTTGCGCCCTCGCCAACCCTCGCCTCCTCAATCTCTCGATCGATCAGCGGAAATGGGCAAGAAAAGCGCCACGAGGAAGTCTCCCGAGCCCGCAAAGGAAACGGGGAAAGCCGCGGAGGAGAAGGCCATCGCCATTCCCCCTTTCGAGGCCTCGGTGATGGATGCCCCGGCCTTGGAGAAGCTTGTGATGGATGAGGTGATCCTTCCGGGGGTTTTTGTGCCTTTCCGAGAGGCTGCGAAAGAGACGATCCCTACCCCCGACACGGCGTGGACCGTCGTCTTCGCGGACTTCTTTAGGTGTGGATTCCAATTTCCACCCTCGTCGTTCTTCCTCCTCGCGCTCCAGTATTACCAGATCGAGTTGATTCATCTCAACCCGAACTTGGTTCTAATGCTGGCGGTCTTCGCGCACCTATGCGAAGCCTACCTCGGCATTAGGCCGAGCCTGGAGCTTTGGAGGTACTTCTACAACCTCCGCCGGATGAAGGGCAGCGGTGCAGGAGTCGTCGGCGGCGCCGGATTCCGTCTCTGAGAAGGGAGGAAGGACACCTACATCGGCTCCTTCTGGAAATCTTCGTGGTCGGGCTGGCATGCTCGGTGGTTCTACTGCCAGCCCCCAGCGAATTCCGAGATCTCCTACCGCGGACTCACCCCTATCCCGACCAAGAGCTGGGGAGAGGCCCCGAAGGAGACTAGGAACCTCACGGCGCTCGTCCACGACATCGCCACTCTCACCGCCAAAGGTCTGACGGCGTGGGACGTCGTGGAGGATTTCCTTCGACGCCGGATAAGCCCTCTTCGGTCGAGGGTTGCGGCGGCCTGGGTGATCCCGCAGAACCAAGACCCGACAAGGGACTTCGACACGGGTAAGTACTACGACTTCCCCCGCGCCAATTCAATTATCAAGACTTCTCACATACTTTTGCCTTGTCGTGCCATGCAGAGTTATCCTCGGAGGAGCTTCAGAGTAGGTTGAACAACCTATTCGAGCAAGCCCCCCAAGGAGGGCGTACGGGCATGCCCCTGCCCCTTCTGAGGCAGAGTCCGGAAGGCCGACAAGAAGTGTTCTTGGTAAGTCATCTATCTTATCCCCTTGTCTATCTTGGGATCATCCGAGTAGCCTTACTGAAGGCCCTCGGGCTTCTTCTTTCGCAGCGCGCAGGCCGCGGGGGTCCTGACTCGGAGGCCGAAAGAGCTGGCGCCCCCGTCGAGGACGATGACATCGAGATGTATGAGACTGCCCCACCACCCTCTGATAAGAGGGAGGAAGGTCCTTCCGCGGCCAAGACCGGGGTGGAGACCTTCTCGACGAGTCCTCCCGCCCGGGATCCCCAGCCGCAGGTTTGTGCTCTTGCCCGACTACTCTTTTTTCCATACCCTTTCCTGAATGGAGATCATAAGGAAGGATGTGTTGGGCAGCCCAAAGCAAGCAGCCCCCTCGCCAAGGGACCAACTCCCCCCCCCACGACTGATCTTGGGGAGGAGACCGTGACGGACAAGGGGAAGGCGCCGCTGGCTTCCGGCAAGCGAAGTTCGAGTGCTTTGGCAAGGAAGCCTCCTCCGACGGGGAAGCGTACGAGGTTGGCTTTCCTTTGCCGCCCTTTTCTTTTGACTTTGCCTTGCTGGAGGCTTGATTTGATTTCTTTCGGTGAGTAGGCTGTCGATCCGCCCCGCCGGGAATCCGACCCCGGTGGCCACAGAGCAGCAGCCTCCGGCGCCAGCCCCGGCGCCGGCCCCCGTCGAGCAGCGGACCCCCGCGCCTGTGTCGCCGCCAGCCTCCACCGAGAAGCCGCAGCCCCCGGCGCTGGAGTCGGAGTCGGCCCTGGTCGAGCAGGTCGTGCCTCCGGGTACTTCGGTGCCGGAAGGTCTCTGCCTTTCCTCCTTGCTGCAGGTATCGTAAGGAAAATTAGTGATAAGGTAACTTTACTTTTACTTGTACTAACCTGTTCTCTTCCAGCTTGCTATCTCCCAGGTCGCCCCGCTCGAGAAGGCCCAAGCGGACTTGGACTCGGTGCGTGAAGAGTCCGAGCGATGGCGGTCGGAGAGCGAGGAGCTGCGGAAGCGCCTTGAGGACTCCGAGAAGCAGCGGGAGGCAATCAAGGCTGATCTTTCGGCCTCGAAGGCTGATCTTTCGTCCTCGAAGGCGCGCCTCTCGGACCTGGAGCCTTCCCTGCAACAGAGTCGATCCTACGTGAGGAAACTGGAGGAAGATCTCGAGCGGGCCCTGGGCACGCTTGAGAAGGCGCTGGGTGAAGTCGGCGTCGTTGTCCCTCCGGGCCTTGCCTCGGCCAGCCGCCTGGCAGAGCTGACGGCGTCCGTCTCCAAGCTAAAGCCCACCGTCGAGAGGCTTCTCGAAGATGAGCTCCGGCAAGGTGTACGCGACGCTCTGGCCTTTGCTTTGGCTCTCCTGAAGCGCGGGCGCTCGGACTTGCCTCTGGAGGCGCTCGCTGCTGATTTGCCTGAGGACGAGGAAGAAGAGCTTCTCGGTGCTGTGCAGGTAGCGGCGGATGCCTTTGCTGACCGAGTCCAGGCGCCTGGCCTAGGGTAGGATCCTGTAATAATATACTCTTACACCAATACAGTGGTTAGTAACTGTGCGATAACTTGTGTGTTTTGTGGCTTTTGAAAAACCTTGCCTATTCTGCTTATGTGAAACCTTGTCGGGTGCAAGTGTAGGCTTTAGTCGGAACCGGTACCCTTTGCCTTCCTTTAGTGCAGGTGTACGATTAGTGCCGTAGGTCGCTCTTGCTGTGATCGACCAGTCCTTAGGTTTAGTCGGATGGAGGGTTCAGTGGCTCCTCGTCATCAGTAAACGCGGTAAGGGGTCTTTCGTACAGCTTGTCGTGGCCGTGGCAGCACTTCCGCATTCCTCTACCAGGGGAAGACTTCGGTACTTGGCTAGTAAATTCCACACTTGCCCGATCAACAAAGTTCCATTCTACCCGAGGCACCTTTTGTTTCGACTGGTCGAAGACGTGGATAAGCGTGCGGGTTCCGTTGATCTAGTTGTATTCGTACCTTTTTCCCTTCCTTTACTCGGGATTGGGGGACCTTGCTACGGAACTGGGGAGCTTAGTCAACCAGGCCTTAGGTCTGGTCAGGTGGGGGGCTCAGTGGCTCCCCTGTCACCTGCAAACGCGTTAAGGGGTTTTTCCTTGCATCCCTGGCAGTTGCAGCGCAGAACCCTTCTTCCTTTGTGCGGGTCGAAGAAACCGGTACTCGTACTCGTATTTCGACTTTACCGTATTCTTATCCAGCCCCCGACTGACCGTTCGAGAGGTATCTCGGATAGGCAGTCTGAATTAATACTGAAAAACATTGAACTAGAGACTTGATATTATCTAAAGAAAACTGTGTCTTTTACAGGCTACTATAAGAAAAATAACTCTAAGAAAAATAACTCTAAGACAAAACTAGGCCGTTCCCTCCTCCTTTAGCTTGTCGCCGGTTGCCCCAGAGACTCGCGCCCTCTTGTCGTGACCCGCTGATGGAACTTTTGTTGAGTGCGCGTGCTGGGCGGCGGCACCCGGAGCGTCTTATCATCGACTTGTCCGTAGCTTGACGATCTTTGAGGATGGAGCTGGTGCCACCTTGGACTCTGCAGACGGGGAGGCGACGGCTGTATGATCTTACCGAGGGTAGTTGTACTGGACTCTCTAATGGACGCGACCTTCCTAACCCTGACGCGAGCGACCCGGATCGGGCGACTTCTCCCGAGGAGCAGTTGTCCTGTTTAGGGGAAGGCCCTGTTTTCCCCCCGCTCTGACTTAGTCGTGGAACTCTTTTTCCGACTTGGAGGGGGTACTTCCCAACGCCGTCACTCGTAGTCATGGAGGAGGTCTTGACGGCGTGGAGGCTGCAGGCGTCATGCTGGCGTCTTGGTTAGAGGGTGGGTGTTGCTCTGCGAGGTCGAGGCTACGCTTGTCGCAGAGGAGTGCTTCTCTGGGGGAGCTCTTTATCGTGAGGACGTCGTTTGGGCCGGGCATCCTTATGCACTGGTAGGCGTAGTGCGTAGCTGCCATGAACTTGGCCAGAGTAGGGCGTCCCAAGATAGCATTGTATGCTGTCTCGAAATCAACTACGTCGAACAGGATTTTCTCTGTTCGGAAGTTCTCCGGTGTACCGAAGGTAACCGGGAGTGTGACTTGCCCAATCGGCGTGGCCGATGAGCCCGGGACGATGCCGTGGAAAGCGTGCGTCACCGTCTGAACAGATGACCGTGGCACTTGCATTGCGTCGAGGGCGTTGGCGAATAGGATGTTGAGGGAGCTCCCTCCGTCTATTAGCACGCGGCCCACCCGGCAGTTGTTGATCGTCGGTCGACCACAATAGGGTATCGTCCCGGTCGAGTGCAATTTTCGGGGCAGTCGGTCTGATCGAAAGATATCGTGACCTCAGACCACTTGATCGCTCGAGGGACCCGCGGGACACTCGCGAGAACTTCTCGGGCGATCGCCTTATACTGCCTCTTGGATTCGTAAGAGGTTGAGCCCCCGAATATGTGCTCGATTGCTCTTACATGCCCCTAGAAAGGCTCAGGAGTGGAATCATCGTCGTCGGAAGTAGTTTCCCGACTGTTATTTGTGACCTGAGGGTTCTCCTCGCGGAACCTCTCTCTTTCTTCCCGAAGGTATTTCTTGAAGATGCGACACTATCGCAGATCATGCGAGTCGGTCTGATGAAAGTCACACCAGGGCTTGGACGACTTGTCGGAGGATGTGGTGGGTTTATCCTTGGAGCATGGCCGCCAGTTGCGCTTCTCGAAAACCTCGGCCATCACCTCGTCGGATCTGATCTTTTTCTCCTTGTTCCCTCCGGAGGGCTTCTTCTTGCGCTTAGACTTGCGCGAGTCACTCCTCGACTGGAGGGGAGAGCTGGTCGACTCACCCCGCTGTTGCTTGATGTAGCGCAGGGTTTCCTCCGCACAAGCGGCCTTCTCGGCCAGGTCCATGAGCTGCCTGGTGGTTTTCGGCGGCCGCATGATCAGATCATGTGTGCACATCTCGTTTCTGCTGCCTTGAGTGAAGGCGCGGATGACGTCCGAGTCGGTTATCTCTGGGATAGTGTTGCGGACAGCACTAAACCTTTTGGTGAACTCTCAGAAAGTCTCGTCTGGTCGTTGGACGACGAGGAATAGATTGTCGACCCGACCCGGTCTTGGGAAGGTACCCTGGAAGTTCCCAAGCAGCATGTCGCATAGCTGTCCCCACGAACGGATCGTTCCTGGGGGTAGATTTGTCAACCATGTCCTGGCGGCTCATCTGAGAGCGGTAGGAAGATAGTTGGCCATGACCTTTTCGTCCCCGCCGGCCGCTTCGATCGCGGTGGTATAGATCTGAAGGAATTCCACGGGGTTCGTGGTTTCGTCGTACGACTCTAACGAGCCGGGCTTGAAACGGGAAGGCCAACGTACCTGTCGGAGTTTCTAGGATAGCGCCTGGCATCCGCTGAAGGAGCCCCGATAAGGTGCAGTTTCGCCGCTATTCGAGGTCGAAGATCGGCCCCGAGCATTGGCATTTTGTGCGTGGTCCCTCCGAGAAGGATGCTGCTCTTGCTGGCGCCTTTGGCGGTGGCGTCTTTCGAGCTGCTCTCGGAGGTCGACAGGTATCTCCTCCTGAGGAGGCCTGTTCCTGGGGTGTCGTCCCTCCCGATCGCGCTCTTCTGGAGGAGGAGGGGTGTCCACCCGAGTAGAGCTACGGGCAACCGATTGGGCTCGAGAAGATTTGGCCTGGTTCTGCGCCTCTTGGAGGTCAGCCCCCAGCCGTTGCAGCCATTGCACACCCGCGGGTGTCGATAGGTCCGCCACGGGAGGCTGTGACAGCAGATTGCGCACTTCCGCAAGTCTTCGAGCGGTTCGGGACACGTACTCCCTTGTTCCCGGGGGAGATCTCTCCCCAGCGGCAGGCAAGACTTCGTTCCGGCGAGGAGTTCTCTCCTCAGCGGCGGGTAGGCCCCCGTTCATGTGGGAGGCATCCACGTGCGAGCCCCCGGGAAGATTGTGATCTTCGAGGTCTTCTCGACCATCATTGATCGCGAGTACCATCCGAGGTCCTTGGCTGGACGATGTGTACTCGTATTCCATCACGTTGTCCTCATCGGACACGACGTGGGTAGGATCTTGATCGTTCTCACGATCAGAGTTTGCAGGAGAGACTCCAACCATGGGGCTGGTAGTTCCTGCCGGGAAGTCGTCATTCAAGACCAGTTTCCCGCTGAAGGCCCTGGCGCACTCGGTTCTGAAGTGATCTGCTTCACCATCCGAGTCTTCTTCAGGGGCGTATTCTCTGAAATCCACTCGGTCCGTAACCGGGTACGGATCCATAGGGCCAAAGTTGTCGTAGAAACCCTGGTCCGAGTACCCAGTACGGGGCGAGGGTGCGATCGGTTTTCCTGCCGAGCTTGCTTCCTCCTCCTCGGTCGGAACCGGTGAGGGCCGTGCAAACGGCGCTGGGATCTGATCGCGCTTAGTTGCGCGTCCTGCCGACTCTGATCTTTCCTGGACGGCTTGGTCCGGAGAGGTCCCCCACGGTCAGCGCCATCTGTCGATGATCGGTGAATCGGCGATCTTACGGTATTCGTGGAGTGAGGATTGCTGGGGGGTAGGGACCTCTAGGGCCCAAGTGCCAGGAGATCTGACAGCAGGGGACAGCCGTTTTTATACAGGTTCGGGCCTCCCTCAGGATAATAACCCTACACCTGTTGCTATATATTGATGGAGAATACTCTTTACAACGGGGGATGTATGTTAGTGGCTACCCTAGGCCTAATCGTAGACTAACTATCCTAAACCACCGGGCTCGACTCCTTCGAGGCAGTGCATCTTCTAGGGTTTCGCCTCCTGGAGCTGCGACTAAATGTCTTGACCTAATTCGATCTGTCCTCCCCTATGGGATTGCTGATCCTTATATAGGGGGTTCCCAGGGTCGTACTGGACGTGGACTTACACCCGAGTAGGACTCTGGTCTCCTTAAACGTCGAGATTGACTTCCTAGTTTAAGGGGAGTCTTCTCTTCCCGGGAGGGGTTACCTTATCGTCCGGGGATCCTTCCCGGGTACACCGTACCTTCCTAAAGTCAAGGGATTCTGTATACGGATACCCCTAATACGCGGGATGCCGTACTATTCATCATCAGAGACCTACGAGACTCGCCGCCGCAATGAAGGAGCTCCGTACAGTCCTTAGTCGTGTTGTTCAGACTTCAGGACCTAGTCATGGTTTGTATTTTGGAATGTAAGCTGAACCACATGTCAGGTCTTAGGGTATCTTTTGGAGACTTGTATTCCAGTATTGTTGGCTGCAGATTTTGGAACATTGCCCCCTGTTTATTTCACCAAAGGGTGATCTAAACCACAGCCCTTGTATGAACCCTGTTGATCGTATTAATACATTCGTGTGTCAGCATCAACCTTTCCTTGCAATTGTTGTACCTCATTTTCCCATGAAAATGTGTATGAAATGATGTGCCACATCTTTAGTTACCTTATTGTACCCTTGTGGAAAAATCCTTGAATTCCCAAATCTCCAACTCCATTATCTCATCCGGTATCTTCTGATTGCAACAGCATGGCATCAGGAACCCGTGGAGCCGCTCGCGGTCGACGTGAGCGTGAAGAAGAAGAAGTGCCACCCCCACCCCAGCAACCCAACATTGCCGATCTGTTGGCCACCCAGAACCGGATCTTAGAGCAGCTAGTGCGTAACCAAGGCGCAGGAGGTGGTCAAGGCAGAGGCAGTCTGTCTGACTTTTAGAGAACTCAACCAGCTACTTTTGATCGGGCCGATGACCCTCTTGAAGCGGACAATTGGATCTGCACGATTGAAAGGAAGCTTCAGCTGGCCCAGTGTGCTGAAGGGGACAAGGTCAACTTCGCCTCCCACTATCTGGAAGGAGCTGCCGCTGACTGGTGGTAGAACTTTTTGGCCCTGCAAGCCCCCGGCCATGTGGTCACTTGGGCTGAATTTCGGAACGGCTTTCGTGAATTCCACATCCCCGAAGGTATCATGGCCCTGAGGAAGGAGGAGTTTCGTGACCTCCGACAAGGAAAGAAGTCGGTGCTAGAGTTTCTCCATGAATTCAACCACTTAGTGCGGTATGCACCTCGAGAAGTCTCCTCTGATGAGGACAAGGTGGAGAAGTTCATGGGGAAATTAAGTGAAGAGATGCAAGCTAAGTTAGCCACGGTTGACGTGCGAAACTTTCAGCACTTGGTGGATAAGGCCATCAAAGTGGAGGCCAAAGAATTAGCCCTCGACAAGACTCGTAAGCATGAAAGAGAGGCGCTGAGAGCCGCTGCAAGCAGTTCGCAGAAGCCACGGGTGTGGCAGCCACAACCACCCCGTCCTGCGGGACAGTATCCACCAAGGCCACAAGGTTATGCTCCTCGCCCTCAACAACAAGGACATCAGCCTCGTCCCCAGAACGGACCGCCGCGACCCTTATTTGATCGGAGTAAGATCAGGTGCTATAACTGTGGAAATATGGGGCACTTTGCTGATCGCTGCACCTCGCCGCGCACAAACGGTGCCTTTGCTCCCAAGGTGCAGCAAGGACAAGCAAGCGGAGGCTCTCAAGCTAAGGATCCAGCCCTTAATAGAGCTCAAACCGCTGGCCGTGGCAAGGTGAACCACGTCACCGCCGAAGAAGCGCTGGATACATCGGAGGAAGTGTTGGGTACGCTCCCTGTTAACTTAACTCCCGCCACCGTCCTTTTCGATTCCGGAGCATCCCATCCCTTTTGCATAAAGCTAGCTTGCACATGGTAACTAGGTCCCATACCTAGCCTTGCATTATTCCCGCTTTGTTGCAATCCCCAATCCGGAGTTGGGAACCAAACTAGTATATGAGGATGTTAAGACCGAGATGGGTAAGAACTTGCCTTTAACCAAGGTAGCGGTACCTGGAAAACCCAAATGTTACATTAGGCCTGGAATGGTTGACCAGGCTCCAGATTAAGGTAGATAGCACCGAAAGCTCAGTACCCCGTATCGCCGGCTCCGGCAAAGAAGTAACGATCGTGACTTAGCCCTCGTCAGGACACCCCCCTCTTTCCGCGTTCCTCCACCTCATGGATCCCCTATCCATGGGTAATCCGATCATTTAGTGGTCATCCCTATGGGTCACATCCTCACTCGTTCCAAGCCTGAACCGGAGCGCGAAGACCCTTAAGTATGGTGCCCGATGGACTCTATCACCTCCTAATCCTCACCCCCCAGTTAATTACAAGAATCTTTACCTTCTTGTTTTTACTGAGAAAAATACAACAAAGATTCTAGAGAATCTAGCTTAACAGCCAAATCAAGAATATTTCGTATCATAATTCACCCTAAACCCCATACGAAGAATGGTATAGAGAAAGCGGAGGTAAGGAAGTTGAACGAACGATCAAATAGAGGAGAGAGATAAACAGCAGAAGAAAAGGATGGATACGCATAATGGCACCAGTCCGTCGCTGCAGTGGCAAGTTTTGAGGACTAAAGAGACACAGCCCACCCATTAAGGTTGCCATCTGCGTTATCCTAGCTACCCAAGGTCTTTCGGATACCCTAGTTGGAACCTGGAAAGCCTTTCAGATGCCCCAATCCTACTCCCGATCTTTCTCCCCAAGTAATCATAAACAGATACTTCGATTGCTTCGAAGTCACTACCCTCACTATTTTCATCAGCCTTTGTTGGAACAGAGATAGCTGGTCATAGTGGCCCCTCTCCCTCAAACCAACGATCTTGAATTCTGAATTTGCAGGACTGACAAGGTCCTTGCACTCTTACTCTCCCAGAATACGGTTATTATTGAAAATAATAACTTGATCTGGTTTTCTCTTTCCAGAACTGGTGTAGAAGTCAAATAGTGATCCCACGACTTGTCATCAGCAACGCAAGGACCTAATCTTCCATGAAACACATGGATCCCCGCCATCCATCTATTCCGGTAGCATAAAGGTGTACCCAAAACCTTCGTTGTCATTTTGATGGACCCAAATGAACGGGAACCTGCCCGGTTTGTTACAAAGTGCGACTTAGGTCACCTGGTCAAGGTTGAGCATCAGAGACCAGCAGGCGTGTTGTAACCCCTCCTTGACCCCACGATGGAAGAACTACAGAAAGGTCTCTTGACGGAATGGAGCATAAAACCCGGAACCATACTGTTCAGCTCTTCGAAATTCGATGGAGCAACCACACCGAAGATGAAGCTAGGTGGGAAACATGAAGATTGGCTCAGGACCGACCTCCCATCCTTGTTTGCCGAACGATAGAGATCTTGGGTCGAGATCTTCTTAAGGGGGGTAGGTCTTGTAATACCCAAATTCGACGACTAGGTTTTCGCCCTGCATTCATGCATACATGTCATCATCTTCATGCATAAACACCCACGCACACACACCTTATTTAAACTAAGATAAAGTACGATGAAACTATATAGAATATGTACATATCTCATCCTCGATGGATAAAGTTGCAAACACCAATCAATTTATTTGAAGTGTCAGATAATTTTTATAGCCCTAGTAGGTGGAAGGATCCGTGGTTTCCCTCCGATGGGTCACCCCTTCTAACCTTCCCTCTCTCTTCTCCCCGAATTCCTCACCTGAACACCCTCTGGGTTCACTAACTTAATTTAGGACGTAAAAGAAATCGAATTGCAGAAGAGGACAAAGATTGGAACCAAGCAAATGATGTGAGGTCCCTAAGGACGAAACCTTCCCAAAAACTTCACATCTAGCGTTATAGATACAAACCCTAATTCCACGCAAGAATGTGGAAGTTATAAAGGACCGCAGGACCCAATTGCGATCCGAATACAATTTAGGTCAAAACGTCTCCCCGAACAATTCAAACCCTACAATAAGGCCCCACATGCCCTCTTGAACACCCTGGAGAAATTTAACAATTCTTAGAAGCCCAAAGGACCTAATTGCAATTCTAAATTAAACTTAGGTCAAAAGATGGGATTGAACTAAAACCTAACTCAAAACATACCCAAACCACTCCAAACTTCTACAGTAGGTCCGCCAAAATGTTTCAAACCTCCCCTCAAAGTTTCTGCCGTGTGGGGTCCACTGGTCATAGAGGTATTTATTAAACCAAGTCCACAGTGCACTGATTCCAGTGATTAATATGCTAATCATTGATTAACAGTTAATAATGTCGGTTTAGCATTAATTGATAATGATTAGTCTTTAACTGCAGCATTAACAGTGCATTAATCACTGTTTAATAATTAGGCTCATCATTATCAATAAACATGTCATTAGGACATGTTTAATAGGGTGATTAATGGCCCTAATTGAGCTGCGCGTGGTCGGTTCTGGCCGTTGGCTTGGCCGGACCGAGGCTCACCCGACGCGAGGCTGCCGGCGGCGGATAGCAAGGGCGGCGGCCGGGCTTACCAACGGTGGCGAGGATGGCGGCGCGGTCTGGCAGCAAGGAGGCGGAGCGGCGGTTGGCTCGGGCTCGGCAGCGCGACGAGGCAGTAGCCGAGGCGGTCGAGCGGCGGGAAACCGAGGAGGGGGGAAGCTCCGGTTGGGCGGCTCGGGATGGGGCGGAGCAGAGGCGGCGAATGGAGGAGGGGTGGCGCGAAGAGGCACCGAGGCGGCGGCGGAAGGAGGTGGGTGGCGAGGTGGGTGGAGGTGGGGTGCTTCCGACGGGCAGTGGCGCTCGGGCATCGGGTTGAAGCGAGCGGGGCGGCCGGCGACTACGGATGGGGAGGCTCTGGCGGGGCTGGAAGCGGTGGACGGAGGGGCCTCGAGGCGGTGGTGGGGCGGCGAGGTCGGAGGCGGCCGGAGCAAGCTCGGGCGGAAGAAAATGGGGAAAGGGAGAGAGAAGGCCCGGGCCGGGGCTTAAATAGGGAAGGCGGCGACGGAAGGGGCAAGCAGGAGGTGGCTCGGGCGCTCGGGTAAGCTGCCATGCGAGCAGCTCGGTGGCCGGGTGTGGATGAGGCCGACGGGAGGAGAGAGAAAGGGAGGGTGGCGGCGGTGGCTTAGAGGAGAAGAAAGGAAGGGGAGGGGGGCGAGCGGGCCAGGTGGGCCGGGGAGAGGAGGATGGGCCGGGAAGAGAGATGGCCCATTCGGGGGTTAAGGGAGTTTTTAGATTAGGTTTTCTTTTTAAATTTTTGATTTTTTTGATTTCAAATTTGTGCTACAAATTCACATAGATTCAAAACTTTTCTCTGGACTTAATCCTTAGTTCAAAAATTTATTGGAATTATGCCATGCCATGATGCACATTAGCAATTACACAAAAGTAGGGATGTTACAGTATAGGGCGTTATCGAATCGCCCAAAAAAAATTCTTGAAGAAAAGAACTGCTCCCACGGCCTAGTTCTCCATTACCCTACTAAGCTGATCCCACTGGAACCTGGATCGGCCCATGCATGATTCCCCCACGCCCCGACGAGGACGCGCCCGCGTTGATCTATCGCCGACAGCAGAAGCGCGGTGATCCAAGAACGAGAGCTGGTGGGGCGAGGCAGATCTAGGAATGGAGCATCCTCGAGAGGGGATGGATCAGGAGGGAGTGGGAGGAGGCCTTACACCGGTGCCGTTGTCGCACACCACCACGTTGTTGCTCTCCATTCTCGTAATCCTCCCTTTTCCTTTGCCTTCATCGATTCTCTCTCTACTCTTCCCTCTCTCTGCGCTTTGAAGCTACGGAAGGAAAGGGGGAGAAGACAGGGATGGGGAAAGATCACCTGCAGCGAGTGCAAACGCAGGGAGCTAACGGCAAACACATGTTCGATCTGGACCGCCGATCAAATATCGAACGGTATGGGGTGGGTGCAGTCCCCATCTTGAATGAAGGGCAATAAAGAGGTGTGCAAGGAAACGACTGATATAGTGCTAGCATGTATACCAGAAAGAGGCATATTCAAACACCCCATGTTATTTTGGCATTAGATAAAGTGGAAAATCTATCGGGGTCACGTGCCCCGGTTTGACTTTCACAACGACGTGCTATTGTCCACTAGATCAAGTGATGGCGCGGGCTATTGTCCACTGGATCAAGTGATGATACGGGCTATTGTCCGTTGGATTAAAGCAATGACGCCGGCTATTATCCGTTGGGTAAAGACCGACGGTGCGGGTCCGGATTTGATGACATCAACGCATCTAATTCTAAATGCGAAATTAAAATGATTTATCTCTCAAACCGTTAATCTGATTCGTGATCCGTTTTCGCCATTGAACTCATCTCGACGAGGGCTTCAAAACTAGATCCCATGTTAATATGTTTTGAAATGTTAATATGTTTTGATAAAATTTATTTCATCGTCACCAACTATCAAATTATAATATATTGGCTACCAAGTTAAAAATGAACACTTACCAAGTTATTAGTGAATGGCTACAGGTAGTAATTGATTTGTCATTAGTCATTGTGTACTATTATGCAAGTATATAGAGAGAATAATGATGTGTTATTTAGATAGTACTTGATGGTATCGGACCATTGGAGCACTGAAATATAAGTTTAAGTGGTGTAGCAGTGATGTTCACTAATCCGGTAATCACGTAAGTATAACCTGGTAGCTCAGTAGTAACAATCTAGGTAACTCATTCATTGAACCTGGTAACTACTAACGTTAAAAAATGTCGTCAAAACATATCAACATGGGATCTAGATTTGAAGATCTTGTCGTGATGAAGCTAACAGTGAAAACGGATTGTCAATCGGAGTAACGGTTTAAGAGATAAAACATTTTAAATTTTCAAAATTGAAAGAATATTTGATGATGTCATCTATTTTGGATTTTTCTGCATGTTACATGTTTCTTGTTCTTAACTGTCGTTGTGGATGACTGGGGCACGTCGTTGTGTAGTTTACTCCTAGATAAAAGATGTCATGCAGTGACACATCTTAGTTTAACTTTTTAATAAAATGCCCTCTTTCATTACCTCTGGTTGTTTTGGCCTCCTCCGGCTAGACCTAACTTGAATCACACTTAGTCTTTTGTCTCCCTATTTCTTCTCTTGACCCGAATGTTCTCCACTCTATCTCTTCTTCTTGTTCGGTGGCAGGCGACAAGCGGTGCACCCTGGCTAGGCACCCCTTTTCCTCGGACTCATGTGAGTCCTCTATCGATTCAGGATTCCTGATGCCCATTGATTTCCCTATTGGTCAATTTTTGATTCGCCTCTCTCTCCCGTTCTGATGTAGGAACTTAGCCTTTGTGATGCATCCGGGATGAGTAATTTGAGGTTATGCAATGGAAGGAGACGCTGCTACTACCAATTTAATTTTTCCCTATGCGCAGTAGGAGCAATGCTAAAAATATTTTAAAGTAACTGTTAGAGTTTGACGGTTTGTTGCGAGGCTTCATGATGGCAGCCGATAGCAGATTGATCAGCATGATATGGAGTGGGAGGTTAACTTGAGAGGTCTTATGGTGGAGAAGTTGATAAGAAAGCTTAGAGAAACAATTCCTTGGGGATCATGTGAGGAGGTTCATTTGCTATGCCATGATAAGAACTGCAATAGGATTTTATTGAGGGAAAACTATAGGGGAGGCCTCGAATAAGAAATAGAAATCCAATTCAAGTATATGAGGACTTGAATACAGGTGATGAGATTGTACATCCATGTCCCTACCTAGGGGAGCTATGCTGGCTTCCTTAACTGCGGTGGGATTGATAGGATACATAACGGGAAGAGTTGATGACCGCATCAATCAAAAGAGGTGTTTATGTTAGCAGATGTTGTGGACTTTGATAGTAGCCTTCTGTTTGTAATGTTCCATCCAATGCTACAAGCCGATGTTGTGATTGTGGACAATGTTAATTTGTCATTTCTTGATACTGCCCAGTCCAATGTTGGTAGTGTATCATGTGCAGACACTGTGGAGTCATGTGATTTGCATGCTAGCAATGTTAATTGGTCATCTATTGAGATAGCTCTTATAGCTAATGATGACATAGATGTCCCTAAAATTGAAGTGAATGTGTGTTCGGTATTAGATACTACTGATGAAGATGTTTAGAAGTGAAATCAAACTGTTGTACCTCTTCTCGGTGCTCAATAAACTGTTGTACCTTTTCCGGTGCTCAATCTCTTTTTGCTGTTGATGAGCTGCTTACTGAGGCAGCTATACCAGTGGATAACCATATACCTAAGGTGGCAAAAATTACTTACTATAGAGACCATCCTAAGATAGAGAGAGAGGTGTTGTTTCCTAGAATGAAAGATTTTTGGATGGCTCTAAGGCAATTTGCTATCAGTGCAAAATTTGACCTTAAGACCAAAAAAGTTGATAGAAAAAGGTGGATGAGGGGCTGTAAGGAGTAAGAGCCCGATCTTTAAGATTTTCCTTAAAAAACTAAAATAGGTTGAGATAATTTTGAATTAATTAAATATTAATTGGAATTTTTCTAATTCTTTTGGATTTAAATGGATTGACTTAAACATTATAATATGAATATCTTTTTTGGCTATGCATATTAAAGTATGACGCTGATTTTTTTAGAAATTTATGAAGTTATTTGATATGTATTTGAGCATTATTTGCTTTTCTGGTTTTTCCTAAGAAGGAAAAGTCTTTTCTTTTTCTTAAATCCTCCCTGGATCGAATCTTCTTTGTTGGCCCATTCCCTTTTCTTCCTCTCTGGGCCTAGCCCACCTCAGCCGCCTACCTTGGCTTGCTTCCTGGGCCAACTTAGTTAGTGAGCCAGCCCACCTAGCGGCTCGCCTAGCAAGCCAGGTAGCCAGCCCGTGCTCCCTCTCATTGCCACGCAGGGTCTAATACATTGAAAATGTATCGATATTTCACATGTTTTTCATATTATTTATTTATTAATTTTCTGGATAATATTGCATGATCTATTGATTATTGCTGGGTAAGTTATCCTGCAAAACCATCTTTTGTTTAGTGTGTGTAGAAAATTTTGTAATTTCATGAAAAAACAACTTGCAGACTAATTAGACAAGGGAAGAATACCAAAGAGGGGGCCCACCTGACCTAGGCGGTAGGCTGGCCACATCTTCCTACCACCTAGCCAGTAGGGTTGGCCCCCAACACTGTATTTCAGAGGAGAGTTCTTTCGAGACAGAAAATGTTGCCATACTGTTCGCATGCAAAGAATACTTCACATCCACTAGAATTCAAATCGGACGTTGCTTCTCTGCTGAATCGACGATCGTTTCTTCATCTACCACCAAGGGAGATCATCACCGGTTGATTGTGCGGAGTTGTTATTGCTGTATCTCTTTGTAATCACCATGTTGATACTTGCATGCTTTCATCCCTTTATCATGTTTAAGTAGTCCACTATAGGCACAAGGGATGGATGGGAATTGGTAAATTGTGTGAAGAGGATATAATGATATTGTATATTAATTTTCAGAATAATTTCAGATTGCTATGATGTTCACTATTACATGTTGTTTATTATTGCTAGCCTGAATGCTTGTTGTCTAGGGCTCAAGCAACATGATCTTAGAATATTGTTCATATCTTGCAATATCAAATGTTTATTCATGCTATCAATTCCACCGCCTATTGAGTAAGAGTCAAGGTTGAGGGGGTTTTAGATACATGAGCTCAAGGAATAATATGTGTCACTATGCTTTATGCTTTGCTTTGGTAAATCTTTTATGATCATCTTAATATTGAACAAAAGTGATGTGTTTGATGAGATGACATCTATTTATATGTACATGCCTACAACATAATTCGACTATATGAGTGATTTATTTGTATCCTATCACGTGATTAGCTCTATCTACATGTTCCCATGCACCACCTCCTGTAAAGCCTATCCTACCTTTATTTATTATTAGCATTTTCTTCATTCGTCACCTCTTTAATTTTATTTATTGTATTTATGAATTTCTTTTATTCTTAATCAATATCTAAAAATATTATTTACAATTATCTAGTTCAAATGTAGGAGCAATTATGAGTGACACCATAATTGCGGAAAAACCTATCGCTTTCCAATAACATTATTAGTGGGTTCGATACAAACCAGAAATACTTCCACAAAAAATGCTACATTGATCTTGTGCACTTGCAGGTCATCAAGCTCTTTTCCTGGTGCCGTTATCACGGAACAAACATTGCACTTAGCAGTAATTTTCACGCACTTGAATTTACTACTCTTTATGTTATTGCTTTATTTTACTTTATAGTTGGTAGTTTTATTTTTATTTATCAATCAAGTGTAAGTCTACCCCTTTTGCTAAAATACCTATCACTTCTAAGAAAACCTGATCCTAAGAAAAGGATACATGTGATACTTGATAAAGCTTTTGGTACTTGTGGAGGTACCAATTATAGGGATAGACGTGAAATACCTGCTCAATCTAGTTCTAAAATTAATGATATGGTTACTATTGCTTCTAGGGAACATTTACACCATCTGAACCGTTATCACATGTTTCCATGTTGTCACCATTGTAAACACGACCACGGATACCTAGAGATAATAGTGCTTTGAATGAACACTTTAGTAATATGAGAATTGTTGAAACTTTGAGAATTAGTCCTATTGCTAGATATGCTTTGAATAATGCTTAAAATGCTACTGTTACTAAAGCTTTTAGACATGTTGTGAAATCTGAGAAAACTATTGATGAACAATCTACTGTTGGAACGAAAACATGAGAAGTCTCCTATTTGTCATGATAATGATATTGATAATTCCTATGATATTGATCCTGATTTAGTTGTTTTTGCTAAGGGATTAAATATTACTAGACAAGATAATGATAACCCCTTTTTGCATCTTTAATTTGTGAATTCGGAGATCTTTACATTTGAGTAGGAAGAACAACCTACCTAATAATGTTGTGTTATTGAAAGTGTTTCCTTTTTTCTTGCAAGGGGAAGCTTATGAATGGTTTTATTCTTTAGAACCTAGGAGCACTAAAGACTGGAATCAATATTCTATTGCTTTTATTAAGAAACACTATCCTCCACGTAAAAACTGTTAAGTGTAACGAAGAAATTGTCAATAGTAGGCAAAAAGAAGGTGAGCTTGTGCCTAAAGCTTGGGGAGATTTAATAAACTACTTAGATAATTTCCTGTTCATAATTTTCCTCAAATTATTTTTATTGAATCTTTTTATAAAGGTTTGAGCCCTTACAATAAGACTCAATTAGCAGTTGTGCAAATGATTTGTAATGGGCAAAACTCTTGGTTGGAACATTGAATTTAATGAGGGTGAGAAGCCTCCAATTAAGCCAAGGGTGTATGAGCTCAAGCCCAAGGTCAAGGAAGAATTTGATGAGGTAATGAAAGAAAAGGTAAACATGTTCATTCACTCAATCAAACACCTATGGTAGTTGTTAACATGATTACTCCCGTTGAAGAAAAACCTCCTGATATAGATCTTAATTTGCTACAGTATCATATGTGTAAGAATGAACCTAATGTTGGTAGTATGCTTGATAATAGAGTTACCTTAGAAAAAATTTCTAGAGGAACAAGTGAAAGTTAATAAGGAGGTAGGTAATAAATTTGCTAGTCCTGAAGCTAGAACATTTAAGTTGACTCATAAAGTAGATGATGCTCATTATGCCATTTGTAATCTTGCTAGATATTCCAAAATGGTAGAAAATCAAGTAGACCAAGTTGCTAGAACTCAATAATTTATTTTGGACACTGTGCTAGGAAGAGTATTAGAGAGGTTTTTGAATTTGCTATGATCCTGGTGATACCGCTGGTGAGTCCATTTTGTACTCATCTATTTATTTAAGTTTGATCCTTATTCAATGCATTTTGACTAGATTATTTACTGATTTCTGCTAATAATGACTAATAATCGCCGAGTTGTGCAAATCTCTCTTTTTGGACTAAATTTGTGTAGGGTTGCTGGAAAGGAGGCATATATGGATATATTTGGAAACTACATGTCAAGAGGAGTGCCCCACGAAGAAACGAGACCCCGAACGGAGTTACCAGACGATAAGACGACCAGTGGTACGACCATAGCCGCTTGTACCACATGGTCGTACTGAGGTCGTAAGGCGCCGCCACTTCAAACTAACCAATCTTCGTTAAGGGATCCTGAGGAGAATCATAACGGTTATTCCAGAAAATCCTGAGGAGGAACCTCATGCATCCACCCCCATACCCAGCATAGTTTTTGTACTCTCCTCCATTACTATTGCTAAGAAGCAAGGTTGGAAGACGGTTTAAGTTTTTTAATCAAAGTACTTTTCTCTTTATCTCCTTGTTGTAATGTCTTCCATTGATTTGATCTTGGTAATTTCTATGGATCATGAGTAGTTCCCTATAGGCTTTGGGAGGAAGATTAGCTTAGTAAATTAAATATTCTTTGCATTGGATCATTTTTATTTTGTATATCAATTACTACATATTTGTCCCGTATGGTCATCTTGATAATAGACACCCAAGATGAACATTAGGGAGGACTTGTGCTACCTTCGAAGCAAAAGTGACAGCGTGTAACGCCCCGAATCCCCAAAACCCAAAAATTAGGGCCTTCAAAAACTTTTTGATTAAACAACGCTATCAAAATAAAACTTAAGGTCAAAACCATTCGCCCTCGCGTCCCCGCCGCGACAAGCCGCTCCTGTCGCGACGAGCTCCTGCCGCGCCACCGATTCCCCGCCTCGGCATCTCTCAATATCTACCGTCGCTGCCATGCCTCTGCCACGGCAACCTCTCCCCTGCCGCGACAGCCAAATCCTACCGCGGTAAACGCCGCGACAACATCTCTCTGCTGCAACTTTGCACATCTACGTGAGCATATCAGTGTTTTCCTCAAACCCTAACCTACCACGACCTCACGTGTCTATTCTATCTGCGTCGCAACCCTATATATGCTAAAACCATCGAGTGTATATGTACACATGCACTCCAGCCGATGAAACCCTGAATCGGCGAATATCTTAAAATGTCGCATGCACCGTATTCATCGGAGCACCTGCGGTACCTCACCACCAGTCGACCCTAGGTCGAGATGGATAATCCACCAAGGATCCCGTATACCCTCCGTCCCTTGCCGCACACCTGGAACCCCTTTCAGCCCTCGATTCCTCCCCGTCCCATTTAAACCATTAAGATTAAAATTAGCTTTTAGCTACGACCCATTAAAACAAGTTTCCAAAAAAATCCTAGTAATCGGCCGCGACGACCCTTAGAATCCCAAGAGTCCAATTATACAAAAATATGGGCATGCGTAGCTTAGAAATCTGGATTAACCATTATCGAACGCTGTGTTAAAATTACCGCGACGCGTGAAATCTCGAATAGCTCCCCAATCGACCCTGTCTAAAACCCAGTAAAGCATTTTTACCATCCCACTCAACCTAGCTATTCCCTTATTTTCTCGGGCAACTCACGTCTCACCTCCCCCAGCTGAATTTCTAAGTCATGGCTGTAGCATGCAAGTCCCGAGAGGGAATCCGATTCGCGCCGGTGCCTAATTTTCTCTGTCGCTTGAATGTGTTCCTCAGAATCTGTGGTAGGAACTGACCTCTCGGCCACGTCCTTTTCCCTGGGAAAGCCAAACTCTTGCGTGCACGCCCCGGTCTTCCAGTGCTAGTACTCTCGAGCTCACCCCATTCCCTCTTGCTTTCTCTCTTCCTAAACGCCGAGCTAACTCACTCCAGTACAACCTAAGCTCCTCTGTCCTTTCCCTGCGCCAGCACTCGCACCACCCTCCTCCTTCTTCTTCACCAGTGCGCTTGGAATCAACCCACCCCGAGCTCCAGTAATGCCCAGCCAAGTCACATTGCCGGCCCTGTGGCCGAGCTGCGACCGTGCCAGCTGCCGGTAGCACAGCGCCAGTCTCCTCCCACCTCCCATCGGCACCCCGGCTCCCGACGACTTCGGACTGTGGCCGTGATTCGACGCGCCGGCAACGTCCCATCCCGAGGTCGAGCTACCCCAGCAATGGCTGTGGCCAGCTCGCCGCCGCCGGGCTATTTAAGGCACGCCAAACCCCGTTCCCGACTCAAGCCATCAGCGGAGAAATTCATCACATCCCAAACCCCACTCATCTTCCCCTCTTCCAACCAAGGCTGCCGCCAAGCTCCGAACTAGCTCCAATGCCTCCCCTGTTCCGATCTAACCGAGCCCTCTGGAGCTCAGCACATCAGCTACCAACCGAATCCAGCAAACAACCAAAAGCTTTGAATTAGAAGGGGAAGGAGAAGGAACTCCAGAGCTCCGGGTCTCACTGGATAGCTGCTGACCCGCCGCTCCGACAGCCTTAACCACCGGCTTCAGACAGCTTCAACCGCCGGAGCTCAGCTGCTCTCAACCGCCGCCGCCGCAACCCCGTTTCCCTGTCCGAGCCAGCTCGCCCCGGCTTCAATCCACCCCAACGCCGGTCGCCGACCGCCCCAACCCCCGCTCGCCGAAGCCCTATCCGCCAGAGCTCCTCCCTAACCGCCGCCGTTCCCCTCGAGCCACCGCCTGATCCGCCGGCCGCCCTCTTTCTCCCGCCGGCTCAACCAGGGCCCTGCTCCCGAGCGCCGCCGCCAGTAGACCGTCGCCGGAGCCCCTCCTGCGCAGGCCCCATCTCTCCCTGGTGAGCTGCCGCCGCCGACGCCGCCCTTTTCTTTGCTCCTATCTCCTTTTACTTCGGCCGCACCCCCTCTGCAATGCTTGCACAGCGTAGTAGCTGAGCTCAGTAAATAAACAAGCACCAGTAGGGTGGCCCCGTATGTCAATGAGCTATTTAAGCTCTAATTAGACAGTTAGCGGTTGACAGGTTAATTGGTTAGTTATAGTAATGAACTAGGGTAGCCTTGAGTTTTGAAACCTTTAGAATCCTTCTCCAGATAGATTTTCACCGTACGAGCTTGTTTATACGAGAACAGCAAAGAATTAAGCATTGCACGAACCATCTAGTAGTTCCGATAATAGGTCTCCTAAATCCAAATATAGTTAGTCGAAAGCAGAGAACGGCTTAGGAATTAATTGGAGAACTAAACTTCCCTACCTAAGGCTTAGCTTGGTTCCGGCTTCAAGATGCCCCAACGTAACATAGCAGTTGCAAGACATGTTCATTACTCTCCGTGTTCAAGTACCGATAGGAATTGAATCATCATATACCAATACGATTAAAGGGGCTTATGATTTAGTCGCGCATCCATGCACTTGAAAAGGGTACCAATTGTTAGATTAAAATTTTAGACTATGCACGGCAGGGAATAAAATGCTTGGAGGTACCCTAGGAACTCTGTAACCTAAAAGAACTAAGGATCCTAAGTAATTTCTAAATTGGGGATCAAAAGGCTTAGGTAAGCACTAGAAGAACATCATCATTTCGTGTGGCTGAAAGTTTAGCTAAGGACTCGAATCAAGTCCGGAGGATTTAAAAGGAGAATCTTTAACATGTATTCATATCTAATATCTTCGGAGTAAGGATCATGAGGTCGACTAAAGCACCCCAGAAACCCTAAGATCTAATGTAAGCGCATGCTTACCGAAAACCCTAATTATAGTGTTCTGCTGGTTCTCCATTTGATGTTATTGGGATCTTTACTCGCACCATTGTTTATTCGCTACTTTTCCGGCGTGTAGTTTTGACGATACGACGAATCGTGCGAAGGAATCTGGAGGGCTGCCGAATCGAGTTCGAGACCGAGACCCGGCCGATACTGCCAGGCAAGCATTCCCACTTTGATCATGTTGAATCCCATATGTGTGAACTCATAATTATATTGTTTGCGAACTCTGCATGCTATGTGATTATAAACGATATTTTATGTAGAGGTAGTTATACCCATTAGTTGCAAGATACCTAGGTCCGAATATCCTTCTTGTAACCCTAGGTATATTCAGCGGTCGACTCTTGACCGTCGAATAATTAAGGTTATAGGTGTTAACCATGCTTAGCCCTGCTATAGTCAAAAACCAAGTTTTAAACATCCCGTTGGGATATGGGAAAACAAACCCTCGGATGGCATATGCTGTCCGACGTGACTTTCACAAATAAAGGTTTATCACAAATCAAAAGAAAAGAGGAGATGATTTGGATTCGGGTAGGAATGTTAAGTGATGTTCGGGGATGTAGAACATTGGTTGGAGCCATGATCGTCCGAGACGTCATGGGGTCGGGAAATGGAGTCCTACTCGAATCAGTTAAGGACCGAGCCTAAGTGCCGCTAAACCGGTTCCATTACCGTACGTCCACATGTCCTTTATGGGAAGGACTTGGCTTAGTAACCCGGCAAGTATTAGGGTTTGGACCCGTGGGAAGTAGGGAGTTAGTGCTAGGTGTTTGAAGTCCTAGAGTTCCACCTACGCCAGGCGGGAGGTGTTGAGATGACACAAAGGTGGAGAGTCCCAATTTGGTGTCCAGGACATGCAAACTTGGGTATCCACCTAGCGGGTCCAACTCTGGTATGGAAGCGGGCGAAGGTCTCGTTGTACAAGCCCTGGACACATGCGACGCGTAGCATGCCCAGGGGGAACTACATCTTGTGGGTAAAGCCGTACAACCTCTGCAGAGTGTTAAAAACTATTCGAATAGCCGCGTCCTCGGTTATGGACATGAACTGGCAAGGCCACACACTGGTTAGACTAAGTGTTGTTTGCGAAAGCATGGGAAAAGGGATTAAGGACGTGGGCATGATGTGTCCACAGAGGGCAATTTACGCTACAGGTTGGTAGCAAGGAATTGCCGGAGGAGTAGGCTAGCCGTGTGATCCGGGATACACGAGCTAAGCCAGGGGCACTCGCTGAGCTATCCAGGATAGTGTCAGTCGAGTGTGGTACCGAGAAGCTAGACATGTTGCCCAGGGTAATATGGTCTGAGCTGTCTCGAGGATTGTAAGGAGGTAGCCGGGTCTACCTCGGGAGGATTCTGTTCTTTTTACTTTAAACAGTTTTACTAAATTGCTTTTGAATCTACTATCCAAGTATTTAAATCATGCACTTACTTTTCCGCACATTAATCAGCTTAGAGTAGAGCTATTCCTTGTTTATCCTCTGCATGAATTATTTTCCGTATACTCCTTCCTGTGGGAATAGCTTGCGAGTACATTCAATGTACTCACCTGGCTTGTTGATTTGGCCAGACGAAGAAGACATCAGTTCTGAAGATAAGATTATAGACGCGAACGCTAGGGCGTAACCCCAGTCAGTTGCCTGTCGGGTATGGCACACTGATGGGCCACTTTCCGCTGGATTTCCGCTGCAAGATTTTAGCCATTGGGCTACAGGTATCAGATTACCGACCTTTACGGTCTATTTAATTATTTACGTATGTATGACAATGATATACAGGTTAACTCGTGTGTATCGGCTACTGATCCAGGGACCGGTACAGTGATCACGAGGAAGTTCCCGGCTTAAAAACCGGGGGCGCCACAGCTTGGTATCAGAGCCATACTGACTGTAGGTTAAGCCTAGTTAGCTTGGCCGTTAGATAGGACTTAGGATATACAAACTATTTTCTAAAATAAGTTAAAATGACGACATAAGTGTGGGCTCTACTCTCATCATGATTCCTAGCATTTCTTCTCTTTACTTCGGAAATACTTCTGAACGTAGCATTAACAAAATTCATACTAAACTCATCCTTTGTTCAAAATTGTAGATGAGTGTAGGCACGCTTCGCCGAGAACACGGACACCCCTGGGGCGCTCTCCTGAGGAAGCTGCTTCGTTTCCTTGGAATCCGACGCCGACCACTGTTTATTGTTCGGAAGGACTACGTCGTCGGAATGGATGCTGGATATCGTGCCAAGGTGTACTTCTACTCTCTTCGAGCAACCCCGCATGTCTACACGGGATACAGCTTCAGCCCAAGAGGAGCCATAATGATCGTATCGCGAGAAGCCATACGACGCCTCTGCCGCATGTACCACGTCCGGATGCAAAGTCAGGAGCCTACCTTTGTCCGTAGACATTGATCGAATGATCAGACCTTGAACAATAAGTTAGGTCACTAGAGTTCACTGTCACTTAGCGACATGAACCACATAACCCGTCGTAAAGTCTAGTAGAACGCTTTGGTTTGTAATAAGTGCTGGACTACGGTCTGTAATATGTTGTATTGTACTTGCATGTCGTATGAGGTACGCCATCGCCATAGGCGTGGTATAGTACCCGCACTTGGTTATATGATAATAGCCTTCACGGCCTAGGTAATAAAAATAACTCTGTTCGTACCCCAGTCTTGTCACTTGTTATGTCCCACATGTTGTCGGTAGCCCGTCAAAGCTGACTGCCCATTTCCCCAGGTGTCGTCAACCATTAAAGACGACCGGTACCTGTCAAATCCTAGGGTAACTTCACCTTTCACCTCCCTCAAACCTGAGTTACCACTGGCTACCCTTCTGCCGTAAACCAGCTATAAAAGCCCCTCTGAACTTTTATACCTCACCACCGTCAGAAGCCTTTTGCTCTGGCGCACCCCTTCGTTATTCGTCATTCTCCCCCTTACCCACAAACACGATGCTTTGGGGTACCTTATACCAGGACACCACCGCTGAAGAATTTGCCGGATTCGTTCACGTCTTGTGGACCGTAGCTCAACAAACCCTCGGAGCAACCCAACGCCCTAAGTACAGCGTGTACTTAGGAGATGCTCCTGGCACCCTGCACGAGTTTTGGGCGATAGTGCACGTCTATCCCGGAGACTCCGATCCAGGCATGCCATTTGGTTTCATCGGAAGAACTATGCCTACCTCTACCCTGGCCATTAAATCAGTTGCATGGGAAGCTGTCTTCCACCTACGTCAACTGGTCCCTAGTATGAATCAACCACCTTTCTCATTATATCCTGGCGGTACTCCTGGAGAAGACTCCGAACACACAAGCTTGCACCCAGAAGAGAATGACACAGTGAAACACCTCGCCATGTACGTTACAGCTCAACACGATTTGCTTACCCAGCTGGCAAATTCTTGGCTTTTGGCACAAGGAACTGGTATTCCTATGCTTTCCCAGTTTCTTTCTAGCACTCCCTCGGCGACAGTCGCTACCGCCCCTGATATGGAAGAGCAGCCGCCACCAAGCATACCACCTGCGAAAGGAGGCAGTAGCCGCTCCAGGAAGACTACGGCCTCTAAAGGCACTCCAGCCCCTCGAAAAGCGAAAGCCCCGCGCAGTAGCAAATCTACTCAGGACGCCGACCCAGAAGCAAGCTAGGCGTTCAAGGATGCTGAATCTGGTTTAGCCCTTTCGTGCCACTAGTGTGTGTGTGTTCTTCTCGTGGTAATGTTTGCAGTAGGAACTTGCCCATGCCGTCTGACATTAGGGCAAGGATAACCGATACGCTTTTAGGCGTATGAAAAGTGTCGTGTAGTTCTTTTTAGTGTATCATGAGTATTTGCACCCATCCTTGTAGTAACCCCTTGTTGCTGGCAACCGTTTTACCCCTCCCAGTTACCTTCAATTATTGCCCGGTATTCGCTCCTCGTTGTCGGCCACATGCCACCTTTATCTAATCGCCTTGGTTTTTCCACTCTCTGGAAGCTATCAACTGAACGTTGGTGGTAGGACCCTCTCTAGGGCAACATGCCACGCGTCCACCACCGAGCCTTCAAATAGCTATATGGACTCTGCCCCAACCCACTCCAGACCCCTTGCCGTTCTATTTCCCACTAAGCTAGCTCCTTGCTGCTAGACCCCCCTTCACTCCCAACGCTCCCTACCCTTGCTCAGTCTCCCTTCCTCTACGAACATGACGCCGCAAGGTACCCTCTGGCAAGAAACCACCGCTGAAGACCTCACCGGCTTTGCCGGCGTTCTCTGGATCGTGTCATGGCAAGCCCTCGGGGCAACGCGACGGCCGGAGTATGAAGTATACCGAAGTCAAGCCTTCGACACCGTGCCTGAGTTTTGGGCTGATGTCTCTGTCTACCCCACCAAAACCAATCCAAGTGCACCCTTCCGGATCCATGGACGGTCCATGCCAACACCAGCTATGGCTATTCAGATGGCCGCCTGGGAAGCTATTGCTCTTCTTCGCTACCCTGTCCCCGGTATGAACCAGAGAGCTTTTCGATTCTACCCTCACCGCGTCCCAGGAGGAGGCACGAGGTTTATCAACCCACCTCCAGACGAAGACACCGCGGTAACCCACCTCTCTCTTTATTTAGCCGCTCAACACGATCTCCTCACCCAGCTGGTAGAGTTCTGGATCTCACTGCAACAGAATCCTCTGCCCTCGCAATCCTCATCCGCTTCTAGCCGCTCTTCGGCAACTTCCACCTACACCTTGGAAATTGAAGAGCTCCTCATGACAAGAGCACCAGCAACTGAAGAAAGTACCAGCCGTCGCAGGCACAACGATACCCTTCGACGCACCCCGACCTCAACGGAAAGCCAGAACCCTCAAGAGGAAATTACTCCACCCCAAGCCATCAATCCAGAGGCAAATCAGGCAGACAATGCACACCGAGTTTGGGCTATCCAACTCGATACGTCTAGTTGCTTGTGTGCTTGCATTGCATTAATGTTTGCTGTTGTAATTAGTCTGGTATCCTTCGATACTCAGATAACCTGGTTTGAGATGCTTGTAGACGCATGTAAGCGCGTCATGTTGATTTCCCTACTGTTTTACTGGAGTTTCCAATGGGTCTTCTGACCCTAATAATGTTATTCGATATTGTTCGCTTCTGTTTATGTGCACAATTAAAATCTGGAATTTCTCTCTCGTTCCCTTGATGCTTCCCTCGTTCCTATGTCGCTACGGGAAGAACTATTCCCCAGATGGCAAAACCAACACGTCTCAAGAAGCACTCATTCAGCCAAGCCAAGTAGCTTTAGCTGTCAACCCGAATCAAACCCCGTTAAGTCACGATCTAGATCACATAAGTTGCCCATAGCCCTAGACCACTAATCAATAGTGGCCTACCCGCACAAATTATCGGCACTCGAAATCAAATAATGAATGCCAAGCCACTTCTTCTCCCGTGATCTGCTCTGTTTGCTCGCCTCAATACCCTTCCATAATTGGTGGCAATCCCTTGGACCTTTTCAAGCCACCGCTTATTTGTCCTTATATTCTTCTGTTGTAGCCAGCTATATGCCTACCTTCATTCAATAGCTTTAAATTCCCTGCTACCGATCTAACAAGAGAGGCAGAATTTTGTCTTGTCCGAAGCCGCACGCCGTGCACCTTTCCGCCGAGCCATCAATAGCTACCTGGACTCTACCTCTCGTCCGCACTCATCCCGTGCTCTTCTTTTCCCTCGCTAAATACTTCATCGCCCTAGAGCTCTTTGCTCCCAGTGCTTATTCCCCTTTTGCTCGTTTCCCTTTCACCGCACCTCCGCCTGCTTCCAGCAGCACTTTGACAATTTTCGCCCACATCTTGAAATCAACAAGCAGCCATGGCAATCGCACCTGCAGCCGAAGAAGGCGTCCGCCGCCGCAGACGCAATGCCTCGTCTCAACGCGCTCCAACCCCATCAGAGAAACAACACCCCCAGGAAGAAATCGCTCCACGTCAGGCCCCTAATCCAGAGCTAGACCAGGACGAAAATGTGCGTCGAGCTTGGATTAACCAGCTCAATGTGTTTGGTTGTTTGTGCGTTTACATTGCGTTGATTTTTGCTATTGGGTTCAGCCTAATGCCTCCCGGCAATCCGACTGGCCTATTTGATGCCCTGGTAAACGCCTGGATGCGTGTCATGCTAATCCTTGTGTTGTTTTACTGGACTTTTCAATGCGTCTTCCGACCCTAATGAATTGTCCATTGTTAGTTCGTTCTTGCTTGAATCTGTAAACAAGACTTGAGATTTCTCTCACCTACCTGCTGTTTCCCCCTTGCCCATTCTGATGCCAAATGATTGCCTATCTACCCTGGCAATTCCTCCACTCCATAAAGCACTCAATGCGCTAGCAGCACGCCTGATCCTTTTTGCAAAAGCTAGCCACTCGAATCGAACGCGAAGTGCTCGTAACACCAGACCCCTACCTAGCCGATGGCCGACCAATGCCAATTATCTGCACCCACTGCAAACCTTGAGAGGATATATGCCCAGGACAAAGCGTGAGGAGACACCACCACATCAAGGCTGACAGGACAACACTAACCGCTTAAAGAGTTCAGAAATGCGTTCGGAATTAGAGTTGAGATATGCACCCTGCAAATTTTTAAGGAGAGTAGTTCCGAGAATTTGAAGGAAGGACCTGCACTGGAGCTATGAAGATGTTTTGCGACAGAAGACCATACGACCCTGCCCTTGTTCTCCTCCTAATCCATCTGAATCTCGAGGACGAGATTCCTTTTAAGGGGGGTAGGTTTGTAACGCCCCGAATCCCCAAAACCCGAAAATTAGGGCCTTCAAAAACTTTTTGATTAAACAACGCTATCAAAATAAAACTTAAGGTCAAAACCATTCGCCCTCGCGTCCCCGCCGCGACAAGCCGCTCCTGTCGCGACGAGCTCCTGCCGCGCCACCGATTCCCCGCCTCGGCATCTCTCAATATCTACCGTCGCTGCCATGCCTCTGCCACGGCAACCTCTCCCCTGCCGCGACAGCCAAATCCTACCGCGGTAAACGCCGCGACAACATCTCTCTGCTGCAACTTTGCACATCTACGTGTGCATATCAGTGTTTTCCTCAAACCCTAACCTACCACGACCTCACGTGTCTATTCTATCTGCGTCACAACCCTATATATGCTAAAACCATCGAGTGTATATGTACACACGCACTCCAGCCGATGAAACCCTGAATCGGCGAATATCTTAAAATGTCGCATGCACCGTATTCATCGGAGCACCTGCGGTACCTCACCACCAGTCGACCCTACGTCGAGATGGATAATCCACCAAGGATCCCGTATACCCTCCGTCCCTTGCCGCACACCTGGAACCCCTTTCAGCCCTCTATTCCTCCCCGTCCCATTTAAACCATTAAGATTAAAATTAGCTTTTAGCTACGACCCATTAAAACAAGTTTCCAAAAAAATCCTAGTAATCGGCCGTGACGACCCTTAGAATCCCAAGAGTCCAATTATACAAAAATATGGGCATGCGTAGCTTAGAAATCTGGATTAACCATTATCGAACGCTGTCGTTAAAATTACCGCGACGCGTGAAATCTCGAATAGCTCCCCAATCGACCCTGTCTAAAACCCAGTAAAGCATTTTTACCATCCCACTCAACCTAGCTGTTCCCTTATTTTCTCGGGCAACTCACGTCTCACCTCCCCCAGCTGAATTTCTAAGTCATGGCTGTAGCATGCAAGTCCCGAGAGGGAATCCGATTCGCGCCGGTGCCTAATTTTCTCTGTCGCTTGAATGTGTTCCTCAGAATCTGTGGTAGGAACTGACCTCTCGGCCACGTCCTTTTCCCTGGGAAAGCCAAACTCTTGCGTGCACGCCCCGGTCTTCCAGTGCTAGTACTCTCGAGCTCACCCCGTTCCCTCTTGCTTTCTTTCTTCCTAAACGCCGAGCTAACTCACTCCAGTACAACCTAAGCTCCTCTGTCCTTTCCCTGCGCCAGCACTCGCACCACCCTCCTCCTTCTTCTTCACCAGTGCGCTTGGAATCAACCCACCCCGAGCTCCAGTAATGCCCAGCCAAGTCACATTGCCGGCCCTGTGGCCGAGCTGCGACCGTGCCAGCTGCCGGTAGCACAGCGCCAGTCTCCTCCCACCTCCCATCGGCACCCCGGCTCCCGACGACTTCGGACTGTGGCCGTGATTCGACGCGCCGGCAACGTCCCATCCCGAGGTCGAGCTACCCCAGCAATGGCTGTGGCCAGCTCGCCGCCGCCGGGCTATTTAAGGCACGCCAAACCCCGTTCCCGACTCAAGCCATCAGCGGAGAAATTCATCACATCCCAAACCCCACTCATCTTCCCCTCTTCCAACCAAGGCTGCCGCCAAGCTCCGAACTAGCTCCAATGCCTCCCCTGTTCCGATCTAACCGAGCCCTCTGGAGCTCAGCACATCAGCTACCAACCGAATCCAGCAAACAACCAAAAGCTTTGAATTAGAAGGGGAAGGAGAAGGAACTCCAGAGCTCCGGGTCTCACTGGATAGCTGCTGACCCGCCGCTCCGACAGCCTTAACCACCGGCTTCAGACAGCTTCAACCGCCGGAGCTCAGCTGCTCTCAACCGCCGCCGCCGCAACCCCGTTTCCCTGTCCGAGCCAGCTCGCCCCGGCTTCAATCCACCCCAACGCCGGTCGCCGACCGCCCCAACCCCCGCTCGCCGAAGCCCTATCCGCCAGAGCTCCTCCCTAACCGCCGCCGTTCCCCTCGAGCCACCGCCTGATCCGCCGGCCGCCCTCTTTCTCCCGCCGGCTCAACCAGGGCCCTGCTCCCGAGCGCCGCCGCCAGTAGACCGTCGCCGGAGCCCCTCCTGCGCAGGCCCCATCTCTCCCTGGTGAGCTGCCGCCGCCGACGCCGCCCTTTTCTTTGCTCCTATCTCCTTTTACTTCGGCCGCACCCCCTCTGCAATGCTTGCACAGCGTAGTAGCTGAGCTCAGTAAATAAACAAGCACCAGTAGGGTGGCCCCGTATGTCAATGAGCTATTTAAGCTCTAATTAGACAGTTAGCGGTTGACAGGTTAATTGGTTAGTTATAGTAATGAACTAGGGTAGCCTTGAGTTTTGAAACCTTTAGAATCCTTCTCCAGATAGATTTTCACCGTACGAGCTTGTTTATACGAGAACAGCAAAGAATTAAGCATTGCACGAACCATCTAGTAGTTCCGATAATAGGTCTCCTAAATCCAAATATAGTTAGTCGAAAGCAGAGAACGGCTTAGGAATTAATTGGAGAACTAAAATTCCCTACCTAAGGCTTAGCTTGGTTCCGGCTTCAAGATGCCCCAACGTAACATAGCAGTTGCAAGACATGTTCATTACTCTCCGTGTTCAAGTACCGATAGGAATTGAATCATCATATACCAATACGATTAAAGGGGCTTTTGATTTAGTCGCGCATCCATGCACTTGAAAAGGGTACCAATTGTTAGATTAAAATTTTAGACTATGCACGGCAGGGAATAAAATGCTTGGAGGTACCCTAGGAACTCTGTAACCTAAAAGAACTAAGGATCCTAAGTAATTTCTAAATTGGGGATCAAAAGGCTTAGGTAAGCACTAGAAGAACATCATCATTTCGTGTGGCTGAAAGTTTAGCTAAGGACTCGAATCAAGTCCGGAGGATTTAAAAGGAGAATCTTTAACATGTATTCATATCTAATATCTTCGGAGTAAGGATCATGAGGTCGACTAAAGCACCCCAGAAACCCTAAGATCTAATGTAAGCGCATGCTTACCGAGAACCCTAATTATAGTGTTCTGCTGGTTCTCCATTTGATGTTATTGGGATCTTTACTCGCACCATTGTTTATTCGCTACTTTTCCGGCGTGTAGTTTTGACGATACGACGAATCGTGCGAAGGAATCTGGAGGGCTGCCGAATCGAGTTCGAGACCGAGACCCGGCCGATACTGCTAGGCAAGCATTCCCACTTTGATCATGTTGAATCCCATATGTGTGAACTCATAATTATATTGTTTGCGAACTCTGCATGCTATGTGATTATAAACGATATTTTATGTAGAGGTAGTTATACCCATTAGTTGCAAGATACCTAGGTCTGAATATCCTTCCTTGTAACCCTAGGTATATTCAGCGGTCGACTCTTGACCGTCGAATAATTAAGGTTATAGGTGTTAACCATGCTTAGCCCTGCTATAGTCAAAAACCAAGTTTTAAACATCCCGTTGGGATATGGGAAAACAAACCCTCGGATGGCATATGCTGTCCGAGGTGACTTTCACAAATAAAGGTTTATCACAAATCAAAAGAAAAGAGGAGATGATTTGGATTCGGGTAGGAATGTTAAGTGATGTTCGGGGATGTAGAACATTGGTTGGAGCCATGATCGTCCGAGACGTCATGGGGTCGGGAAATGGAGTCCTACTCGAATCAGTTAAGGACCGAGCCTAAGTGCCGCTAAACCAGTTCCATTACCATACGTCCACATGTCCTTTATGGGAAGGACTTGGCTTAGTAACCCGGCAAGTATTAGGGTTTGGACCCGTGGGAAGTAGGGAGTTAGTGCTAGGTGTTTGAAGTCCTAGAGTTCCACCTACGCCAGGCGGGAGGTGTTGAGACGACACAAAGGTGGAGAGTCCCAATTTGGTGTCCAGGACATGCAAACTTGGGTATCCACCTAGCGGGTCCAACTCTGGTATGGAAGCGGGCGAAGGTCTCGTTGTACAAGCCCTGGACACATGCGACGCGTAGCATGCCCAGGGGGAACTACATCTTGTGGGTAAAGCCGTACAACCTCTGCAGAGTGTTAAAAACTATTCGAATAGCCGCGTCCTCGGTTATGGACATGAACTGGCAAGGCCACACACTGGTTAGACTAAGTGTTGTTTGCGAAAGCATGGGAAAAGGGATTAAGGACGTGGGCATGATGTGTCCACAGAGGGCAATTTACGCTACAGGTTGGTAGCAAGGAATTGCCGGAGGAGTAGGCTAGCCGTGTGATCCGGGATACACGAGCTAAGCCAGGGGCACTCGCTGAGCTATCCAGGATAGTGTCAGTCGAGTGTGGTACCGAGAAGCTAGACATATTGCCAGGGTAATATGGTCTGAGCTGTCTCGAGGATTGTAAGGAGGTAGCCGGGTCTACCTCGGGAGGATTCTGTTCTTTTTACTTTAAACAGTTTTACTAAATTGCTTTTGAATCTACTATCCAAGTATTTAAATCATGCACTTACTTTTCCGCACATTAATCAGCTTAGAGTAAGAGCTATTCCTTGTTTATCCTCTGCATGAATTATTTTCCGTATACTCCTTCCTGTGGGAATAGCTTGCGAGTACATTCAATGTACTCACCTGGCTTGTTGATTTGGCCAGACGAAGAAGACATCAGTTCTGAAGATAAGATTATAGACGCGAACGCTAGGGCGTAACCCCAGTCAGTTGCCTGTCGGGTATGGCACACTGATGGGCCACTTTCCGCTGGATTTCCACTGCAAGATTTTAGCCATTGGGCTACAGGTATCAGATTACCGACCTTTACGGTCTATTTAATTATTTACGTATGTATGACAATGATATACAGGTTAACTCGTGTGTATCGGCTACTGATCCAGGGACCGGTACAGTGATCACGAGGAAGTTCCCGGCTTAAAAACCGGGGGCGCCACACAGCGGCACGAGGAGGAGGGAAACATGAAGAGACTCACAATGCTTTAAGCATTAGTCTGGCTCACGCCTTAATATTTCTAGTGACACAACGGATGTCGACATCTAGATTGGACAATAGATCCTATGAGTAGGTGGATGTCAGCATCAGTGAATTACGGACATGTCGTCCACTTGATTATTCATCTTGATTATCGATGATATAATATTTGTGCTAGTGATCTATGTACTAATATTCTAATCTATAAGTGAAACTTATTCCTAAGCCTATCCTTCATCATATTATCAATCTTTATTTTATTCACACATTATAATTTCTGTTATTATTATTATTCTCATAGTTTTGTCTTCACAATTAATTTCAAGAACAACATCATCTTCAAGTCAACACACTAAGTAACTGCCCGCACTTACTGAAATTCTCGAGAACGATTCCAATGCCTTGACCATTTCCACGAGACCTAGCTTCCCTGTGGCCAATAAACCTCGGAATACTTCCAAGGGAAAACTTACTGCAATCGATCTAGTCCTCTTGCTAGGCAAGCATCAACCACTAAAAAGAAACAAAATCAACATCCACCTCTTCCTGTGATAAAATCGAGCAAGTTGGATCCTACTGCCAAGAAGGGAAGATATGTGTTGGTGGATTTGACTCAATCATCTCCAATGCCTTCTCAAGACACTCAAGCTCAAGGTGATGTACCATCAAATGCTGAAACTGAGGATCAAGAACAAGAAAAATAAGTTGTGCATGAGAGGAAGAAGAAGAACCTCATGAAGAAATTGATAAAGGTGAAGATCAAGAAAAAAATGTTGAGAATGAAGAGGATCAAGGTAGAGAAGAAGACGAAGGTAAGAAAGGTAATGAAAAGGAAGTTGCTAAAAAGCACGGTAAGGAACACAAACCTTGGATATAAAGACCATTACCGTATCCTAGTAAGAAAGCTAAAGCTAAAAATGATGAACATTTTGATAAATTCATTGATATGCTTAGAGGTACATAGCTGCAAATTCATGTTATTGATGCTTTGAAAACTCCTCCTTATAGAAAGTATATTAAAGACATTATTAATAAGAAGAGGCCTATTTCGGATGATGATATTAGGACTTTGTTGACTTATTACTCTTTTGATGGAGAAATACCTGTTAAATTAAGAGATCCTTGAATTCCTACTATATCATGCACCACTAATGGTGAAATGAAATTTTCTCTATGTGATTTGTGTAACGGACCCCGGGATCACATATGATTAGAGGAACGGATCGTTGCCAAGGACCGAGAAGTCACCCAACATACCATACGCGCCATACGTCGTATGTATTTATCACCGTTGGGTAACCCGACACCGGACCCACATACCATACGCACCATACGTCGTATGTATCTATCACCATGGGTCAAGCCGGCCGGAAGCGACAAAACTTCCTAAAACCACATACGATTCCAGAAATCCTGTGAAGGTTTAGAACCGTTCTCACACCCACTAGGAAAAACAGAGTCGGAGAAGCCCGGTGGTTCTACCCACACCCTAACCTAGCTCAAAAGCTAGTGGGTCACCCGAAGGCCCGGTAGGAACACACCCACACCCTGCCTGACTGGAACACATCACAGCCAGCGGGTCGCTCACCGATAACTGCTTGACTCAGTGAATAGTAAGAACAGAGGTAATCCTTCACGGCATACCCAAGTACTTCATCCATACACGCATTGCACATGGGCTGCCTTTGATACAACAAGTATATCATAGCAAAACTCTACCTGAGAGGAATTAAAGGTAATACATGTCCTCCATACAAAGAGGACACCTCAGTTACTATTTTACATGACTAAAGAGTCATTTACAGCACAACATGACATTAAAAACAGCAACGGAAGAACTTATAAAATATTGAGATGACAACCCTAATCCCTTCCTAATACTCCTACAAAAGCAACCTCTTGACCAAGTTGGGCAATCCCTACAAATTAAACATCCAAATCGAAATAACCGGAGTCGTAATATGCTACGATACCTGAACAACCTGCAGGAATGGGATTCCCGAATGAGTACTTTCGTACTCGCAAGATGCAATGGCTTATTCCAAGTTAAACTTAAGCATACTAGACAATTAAATGACGGTAGAAGGATTACAAACCAATTTCAGTAGGAATAAACTAAAGACTACCATCCCTAGCATCCAGTTCATGCATAGCAAAAGAAATAACCACATACTCAAGCTTCAACTTGAATTTCCATCAGATTAAACAGTAATTCCAGATCTGAAGCTACACCAATAGCATCACATCACAAGCATCAAATAGTTACCAACAAGTAACCATCACCAACATTTGCACTAAAATTGAGCTACTACCCAATTTGTGACTCCAATCACGGCAAAGTATCACAACCAATTCCCTTTTATTCCCTCTAAGACCTGCTAGCCATTAGAGGGATTCTGGAACAGCTATCCCGGATCAAGTTTAGTCGAGGGAGGTAACGACTATCACCTGCACCTCGAACGGAGGTACGCCGATACAGTCGAGGGTAAGGGTTGGCCGACCATTACCCTTTTCTAACTCGTATCGGACATACCTTCGCCGGCTCAAGGATTGGCCACTGTGGTAAGATCATGCGAGCGGCTACCCGTCAAGTCTTCCACGGACCCGATCCCGTCTCTCACAACTCCCCAGAGGGTTCAAGTTTTCATTAGGGTGATTTAAATGACACATCATGCCAAACACCCACATGAGCGACCTACTCATGCTAGTAATCAAATACCACAGCCAACCATTGAAATATTCCAACTACACGACATAAATTGAACAAGCACGCATAAGAGTAACTGGAATTAATTCAACAAGCATGCAAGCTTGCCTGGTTGTTCTGGATCGTAAGCGGGTTGAGGAACAACTCCAAGATTACTCTTGTTGCCCGTTTCTATTGAAATACCGCCCAAAAGACCGGAAAAACAGCAAGGGTATAAATGAAGACCAGGAAGAAAAGGAATGACAAAATGTATGAAATGCATCCTAAGGTATGGGAGACACTATCATGAAGCTAACGCAATTGGATTGATTCAATTCGGTCTATTAGAGCTTGAGTTATGAATTGCTAAGTGTATGTGTTACTATTAATATCTTTTAGCACATTCTTTATTTAAATATTGCATAACAGAAATGCATATAAGAAGAAGGTAATGCTGAAATAGTATGTGTCTTTGGAACGTGTGGCTTATAATGACTAACCTCAACCAATTAATAAATTACTTGTATGATCAGCTACCTCCACTCTCTAATTGCAAGCTTAGCTAGCAATAATACTTTGATTAATAGGTTATCACTTGTTAAGTTGTGGTAGTGCTAAAACCTTAACTTGGATGGACAATTGGATGATTGCGGGCTTGATTTCATATATGCAGATAAGGTATAGATACAAATATGCCTCTAAATATACAAGGTATGAATGGAATGATTCTATATTTAAAATTAAAATCTTGTCCTCTATATTATGATAATAATGTTATATTGGTTTAGTGGAAGCAGACATGAGATGCACATTTTGCAAAAATTGAAAGTTAAGATTCTTTAGTTCCTAACATGTCATATTGTTATTCAATTTAGATAAGATTTAACATGCTTCATTCAAATGACGTATATGTGTATGCATGTACATTTCAGCAAAGACTAATTATTCTCATGAGGATTAAACATGCTTGAACTACTAAAATTAAACTTCGGGTGATCTACATGTGAACCATCAAGTTTAATTCAGGATTAAAATCTCCTTTTTCTTTTTTGTATTTTTCTCAGTAAAGAACAGAGTTTAGTTATTCTAGTAATCAGCTAGATAATAGAACTAGAGGGTGACAATTGATTCCATTAACGCATATGTATACCAATTATGCTCATCACTATTTAATCGGGTGGCAAACGGAAATAGCAGGCATTATTGATTGGAATGATTTTGTTATTAGTGTCTAAACGTGACCTCTAGCCCTTATTTACATTGATCAATAGCTGAGCTTTTTCTTAACATCAATTATTTATATGCCCACTGGATGCGTGTCCTAATGCAGAAATAACCGCGGCATTAGTGGTACTAGTAAACAACTAAATTGTTTTCACCAGATATGGCATGGTTGTTGTTTAATCCTTGCGGTTACTAATTCACCAAGCATTCGTTATTTATGTTATAACTGCAATTACTAGTCACTGGTTGTGGCATCCACTACATTGACTACTGCTGTAGTTGGCTTTGGTCAATAGGGGCAATACTCGGTTTTAGCCGGGTTAATATATACACATATTGATTAACATGGGTATTAAGCATCAGAGACCAGCGCATGAGTTAGAGGGGGTAAATGGGTGGGTTTAATGCTGATGCTTAGCTCAGTAGGCACGTATGTGATCAGAACAACTTCTTGATGCCTGAGATATAATCATACATGAGTTGGAATTTTAAGAAGGGTTTGGACTGAACCGGTTGGTTTACAGACTATCTGAACGAAGCTAATCACTAATTAAGCAGTGGTTAAAAGAACCAAGTATGGATCAATCTTCTCCCTGTAGCACTTGCTTAAGAGTAATCTAGCTAACCGCACTGGACATTAGAGATCACGATCAATGGAGTAGAAAATGGAAAACCAGGAGTAGCTCACCACTAGAGAGGATGAGCTGTTCAAGCTTGGAGGAAGGCGTCGCCGTTGATCGCAAATGAAAGACGTCGGGGAGCTCGGGCTCGTGCTGGGGGAACCGGAGGCGCCGGGGCTTCACCGGGGTTGAGAAGGATCGCCACGCCGGTGGGGTCTTCGGTGGAACCTCACTGGGGTTGGAGAAGATGGAGTTCAATCTCTCTATTCTTCCTGGCGCGAGATGGTGGCCGTGTTCGCCATCGTCTTTGAGGTTACTCGTGGAGGATGGAGCGGCGATGGAGGTCGACGACGGGCCGGAGGTAGGGCTTCAATGGCGGTCGACGACGCTTGGCGGTGGACCGTGGCAGTACCTCAGCTGCCGCGGACGGGCGGGGCAGGCGCGGTGGCGCACCGGCAGTAGGCGCGCGAGGGCGGCCGCGGCGAGCTACGGTGCGGGATGGCGGAGGTGGCCCGCAGTGGAGGAGCGGCGCAGAGGCGGCGCAAGGAAGGGGATTTGGAGGAGTAGCGGAGCGGCAGGGCGGCGACTCGGAGGAAAGGGAAACCGGCGGCAGTTGCGTGCGAGGCTCGGGAGGGAAAAAGGAATTTGGGGAAGAAGGGGACGTGGCCTGCCAGGTGAGTCCCACGCGTCGGACAGGATAAGGGCTCAGCGGTGCTGGGCTCAGCGGTGCTGGGCTTAGCCCAGAGAGGGGAGAAAATGGGCCTCCGAGCTGGCCCAAAAATGTGAGGCTAAGTTTATTTTATTCTTCCCCTTTTTTTTTGTTGGTTCTTCTAGTTTAAATTAAGGTTTGATTCCTATGGGGATTCAAATCAGATTTTTAAGTTTTAGAAACTCACAGGATCTACTTGTTGAATAATTATTCTTCAAAAGTGTTGTCAACCAAAATAGTTCGGTGTTATGCTAATTGAGTATTAATCGCAAAGTATCTCATAACAAGCTTTGAATTGTAGATACATGAATTACTTTTCAAATACTTTTCAAAACACTAGATTTGAGGCCAAGGATGTAAACAGCGACCGCATAAGAAATTCCAAAATCTTTAAAATGTGAAAAGCTCATTCAATTGGCCTCTCTCAATTCTACTTGAAGGAGAGCACCCTGGTTGAATTTCAAATAGCTTAAAAGTTTTACGGGAACTTTTATAAAGAATACGGATCTTATAGAACCATGGAACTCGACTTTAGTCAACATGGGCTTTATAATTTTATTCAAGGTCGTTCGTATGTCGTGTCCGCTAGTGTTCCAGTTTGAACCAATTTAAATGGCCTAGATGCATGCATGAATGAGAAGAAAACCAATTTATCCACGATGATCCTCACTGATCTCGTGTCTTAAGATTTGGTCGTTACAATTTGGGTGTAGGAGTAGTGTTAATTATGCCATACTCTCTTTATTTAAAACTTAATTTGGAAGAATTAAAACCAATAATTGTTTCTTTGCAAATGGCCTATAAAACAACTACTAAACATGTATGCATTATTGAGGATATTCCAATTAGCTTACTTAATAATCTTATACCTACTGACTTTGTTGTGCTTGATATGCCTTAAGATGTTGCATTATCTATTATTCTTGGTAGTCCTTTCTTCAATCCTGCAGGTGCTATAATTGATTTCCTAATGGCAAAATGACATAGAAGGTGAATGGAGAAGAACATACGGAATGTTACCCTGAAGGAGGAATATCCTAAATATGTTCCTCCATCTAGAAGAGCTAATATTATTAAGATTGATAGTATTATGATTGAAATTTCTCGACTGAAGAAGAATCATTTTCTATTGGGAAATCAAGGTTAATGATTACACTATTGAAAATGGTTATGCTTGGTACTCCCACTCCTTAGTCATAAGCACCCTATCAAGTCTCTCAAAAATTGGGTTACGACGCAATAGGCCATGTGAATTTCATGCTGGATAGAGATATCTCCCTCAACTCGAGATTCTCAATAAAAAAATTAAGGAGGAAAAGGCACTTAGCCTTGAAATTATAATTATTCTTATTTTCTTATCTTCGTGTGATGTTAAAATCGACCCAATCAACATAGGTCAATTTTTAGCGTGACAAGTTCGGACTAACTCTGTTAAGAACTACTACTTTAAGTTAGGTTGGGCCGCCCATAGACTGCCATGAGGCCCCATTGGAAGCCGGTCCTCTCTACTTGTGAGGTGGACTTTTACATGAAATTTCTCGCCATCCACAGACTCCAACTCAAGGATTTTGTTATTAACCCCCACGAGGATCTCTCATTTGAGGGTTGAAAATTCCATTGCAAGTCAGCTCCACCACACAAGTGTTGCAAGTGCACACTCATGAAACTCTGCTTAACCATCTCCAAAATAGCAATAAAATGAAAATGGTGATCGCGAACAAATTCAGCGATGTGCCCATGTTTAGCCACGTCACCCAAGCCTCTACTATTCTAGAATATGCCTTATGCTTTAAACGTTTGGGGTTTTTTCCTTAGATTTCAGCTTCTTAATAATCATCGAATTTGATATATTAGGAGGTTTAACCCTAGGGTTTTTTGTCACCACCTCAAAACTAGCGTCCACATTCTCAAACTCCTCTTGAAGATCCCCACATAGGCCTTTTTTCTGCAATCTCAAGACTATTTGAGGTTCATCAAGTGTGTCGAGCTATGTGCAAACTCCCTTACCCTTAACGTTAATTAAAGTAGCCATATGGTCAACCACTAATACACAATATGTTATCACAAACGGCTCAAAAATGGCATCTCAGACGGTTCTTCGAACCATTTCTAAACAAAGGTCATTGATAACAGGGGCATATCACAAACAGTTCAACAACCATCTATGATAGAGGAGTATCATAGTTGGTTTAAAAAAGAACCATCTGTGATCTTTTTTTATTTAAAAGAATAGCATCAAAATATCTTAGCCAACCACAAATCGTATGAACTACACAGAAGTGAAGAACAAATCGTGTTTCCGTTTCACTTGATTAATAGAAGATAGATGCTACAAGATGTGCAAACTGAACCGTAGAGAGAGGCCAACACAAACATGCATCAATGAACATCAATCAGTATTGAAACATCATCTATCTCAAACCACAAGATCGGATCGTTCTATTAATTAGCTAAAAGATCTACATCAAAATCAAAAGCCACTAGGTTGAACAGTAGACAGAACCAAACCTAACCACAAAATCGGAGAACATACAAGACCCAAACCACTAATTACCTTCAGATTTAGCACTACATCACTCAATCTATTTCGTGTGCCCAACGCATCACCATACCAACCACCTACTTAGAACCAAGAACCCTCAAACCTAACACTGAGATATGAAGTTCTAGAGTTTAGATCGAGATTTGGGGGGCCAACCTCGCCATGCTCGGCTGTCCATGCACCGCACAAAAGCACCGCTTGAGCTGTGCCGCGCCCATGATCCGTCCATCTCTAGGTAGCAGCACCAAAACACTGGCAACTCGTTGTGCCCCCGTGATTGGCAGCCACCAAGGACGTTGCGCCCAGCCGCACGAGGACCCCGCCTCGCTTGCTATGCCGACACCATGTGCTCTTGTGAATCACTGCCTGGGGATTGTGGTGGAAGCTGGAGTCGTCGACGTCTGGCTTGTCCACCCCACAAGGTGGCGGATGCAGGAGACGTAGCGTTAGGGTTGAGGGGTTGATGCACTATATAAGCCGGTTCTTGGCTAGGCTGATTTGGGCCGTTTTGTCACCCAAAAAAAGTATGTGATACATCTCAGACGGACCATCTCAAATGTCTTATATACACTACTGCAGAAACTGCTATAGGCGCCACCTTACCAGTGACGAGCACAAAAAACACCCGTCACAGGTAACAAGAAAATTTACCAGTGGCGGGTGCAAATTCGCACTTGTCACTGGTAAAGTTCTACCAGTGACAGGTTAAAATTCCGGCTCGTCACTGGTAACAAAGAAATTACCAGTGGCGGGCACATAGGTGCGCTCGTCACTGGGATTTCATATTCCAGTGACGTGCGTGTTGGAGTGCCCGTCACCGGTAATATTTGCTACAAGCCACCTCCGGGCCAGGTTACCAGTGGCGGGCTTACAGATTCGCTCGTCACTGGTACGTGCTATTCCAGTGGCGGGTAATTAGTTGCGCCCGTCACTGGTAACCTGGCCTATAAAATGCATCAGTGAGCTCGCTGTTGACCAGTCCTCCACTGGCCTAGCAGCAAGCTCGCCGGCCGCCTGCAGGTCCGCCGCCGCCGTAGGCGCCCCCGATAGTCTTTCTGCCCTCCAAAAGCTTCCCCCACCTCCCCTCCCTAGCCCTCTCTCTCTCCCTCCTAAATCTAGCTAGCTAGATCGATCTGATCAGCTCAGCTCTCCCCCAAACCTCTCCCCTCTGATCATGCATAAATCTTTGCTTCAACTTCCCCCCAAACCTCTCTCCTCCGGCCATAGCTTCCCTCACCTCCCTAGTTTTCACCAAGAACCAAGATTCTAATGAACCAATTCAAGATTTCACCCTAGTTTAATTTCTTATATTATGAACTGAGATTTTAGAAAATTCACTTGAAGACCACGTTTCATGTGTAATTCTGTTGCTTATGTATACATATATATAGAAATGTTTGTGTTAAATTGTCACTACTACATGCCTCCATCGATCGTATGAAATGAAAAATGAAATGTGTAATGCTACGACATCAATCGTATGAGATGAATATTTGTGGAAGGGTTTGTGATCGGTCATCAAGCCATCGTTTTGACAAATTTGTTCATACATTACTTGTGTGGTACCGGCCATCGAGCCGAGGCAACGTTTGTTGCTCTTTGTCAATACTTGAGCTATCAACGTTTTGTCAAAATGTTGCTTTGTCAACATTTTGTCAACGTTCGACATACTCGATTTTAGTTATTTTAGCAAAGGTCATGCCAAAATTTTCTATGGCTTGGTACTAATTAATTTTCGTATATCTTAATTAGGGATCGGACGACCGATGGATCAAAAGTTGGATGTATGACGGTGATCGGAACAGTAAAAGTTTCCATACATCTTTGAATGAGCTCTTTGATTTTGCCGAGCGAGATATGGTGCGAAAAGGGTGCCACGAAGATATGTTGTCTGTGTCGTGATTGCAAAAACTTGAAGATGTACGAAAGGAAATCTGGCTTTTTGCACATGCACCTGGTGCGATGGGGATTTCATGGCAGGTTATACACGGTGGAGAAGTCACGGTGAGGAGGATGAGGTTGTTGCCGATGATCAAGGGTTAGATGAAGAAGCAGAGAACGAAGGATGGATTACGAAGATGCCGGAGGACATGAAGAGGCCGAAGCGGATACGCGAAGCACGGGGGACAATTTGGCCGGAATGGTCCAGGACCCTCATGTGCAAGAGCAGGTTGTGAAAGAGAGGAATAATGATAGTGCGGCTCGTAGAGAGGCTGCCAAGTTGGAGACACTGGTGAAAGACTCGGAAACTCCCTTATATCCCGCTTGCAATCCCAAGTACACCCGCCTCTCAGTCACGCTCGAAACTTCTAAGACTCAAGGCACTCCACAACAGCACGGACACAAGACTCGATGAGACATTGGAGTATCTTGAAAAGTTCTGCCGGAGGGGAACGTGTTGCCTCGCGGTTGCGATGAGGCCAAGAAGGTCGTGTGCCCTCTTGAATTGGAGGTGACGAGATACCACACGTGTCCGAATGACTGCATCATTTATCGGAACCCGTACGCGGAGCTAACCAAGTGTCCAGAGTGCAAAGCATCCCGATTCAAGCAGGGAAAGAACTACCAACCAGATGGTGAGAACAGAGTGAAGAGCGGTGCTCCTGCAAAGGTTGTATGGTACCTTCCACTCATTCTCCGTTTGAAGCGTCTATTCGCAAACAAGAAGGAGGCAAAGCTCATGCGTTGGCACGACGAGAGGCCGTGAAAAGATGACGGCGTGCTGAGACACCCTGCAGATGGTTGCCAGTGGAAAGCAATCGACGACCAATACCCCGAATTCGGAGGAGAGCCGAGGAATATCAGAATTGGTATGAGTACGGACGGACTCAATCCTTTTGGAAAGATGGGCAGCAGGCACAGCACTTGGCCCGTGGTTGTATGGATGTACAACCTCCCTCCGTGGCTCTGCATGAAGCGGAAGTATCTACACCTCTCTATGCTAATTCAAGGGCCACAGTAACCAGGGAATGATCTGAACGTGTATCACCAACTACTGAAGGAGGAGCTAGATACACTATGGGCTGAACCAGGGGTCCGAGTCTGGGACGCTTACGAAGGAGTCTATTTCAATATGAGAGCTATGATGATCACAACGGTGCAAGACTATCCCGCTTACGGATATCAATCTGGCCAGGTTTGCCACGGATACCAAGGATGTGTTAAGTGTATGGAAGATACAACAAGTCGTCACCTACCGGGCTCTCATAAAATCGTGTACATGGGCCACCGAAGATGGCTTCAAACGGGATGACCCGTGGAGAGAAGAAAAAGAAAAGTTCGACAATATGGTTGAGACCCGAGGACCGCCACGTAAGAGGAGTGGGGAAGAAATCTATGAGATGTTGAACTCTTGGGGCCAGTGCCCTAAGGCCGGAAAGAAGCAGAAGAAGGTAAAGCCACTGGGAGGCGTATGGAAAACGAAATCTGTATTTTGGGACTTGCCTTACTGGCATTTTCTCGAGACGCGTCACTGCATAGATGCCATGCATATTGAGAAAAATGTCTGTGAGAGTGCGCTTGGTCTCTTGCTCCACATGGCAGACAAGACAAAAGATGGGCTGAAGGCACGAGCTGACTACGAGGAACTGGGGATAAGACGAGAGCTATGGGCCAACGAGGAGAAGACCAAGTTGGGCAGGAATGTTACAAAAATCAAGACGGACTGTCCCGCCGCTTGTTACACTCTAAGTACAGAGGAGCTCGATAAAATTTTCAAGTGCCTCGAAGGTGTCAGAGTTACTTCCAGCTACTCGGCAAACATACAGAGATATCTAGACATGCAAAACCACAAACTAATCGGTATGAAGTCTCATGACTGTCACGTGATGATCACGCAGATACTTCGATTGCAATTAGAGGGCTAATGGAGCCATGGATCCGTAAGACACTGCTTGACCTCTGTAACTTTTTCGACATTATCTCTCAGAAGTCCATCAGTAAGAAGCGTTGCCAGAGACTGCAGGCGGAGATCATTGTCATACTATGCGAGCTTGAGATGTACTTTCCGCCCGCATTCTTCGACGTCATGGTACATCTCATGATCCATATCGTCCCGGAGATCATCAACCTAGGTCCCGTATTCCTACACAACATGTACCCGTTCGAAAGGTTCAATGGGGTCGTCAAGCGATACGTTCGTAACAGGTCTCATCCGGATGGGAGCATCGTCCAGGGCTTTCTCACCGAGGAGAACGTCGACTTTTGCATGGATTACATGAAAGTCGACAAACCTATAGGTTTGCCTGTTAATCGGCACATTGGCAGGCTCGATGGCTAGGTCACCGACGTGGAAAGAAGGATTTACATGTGCACAATGATGTGCCGAACCGATCAGACGACTACGTTAGAGTGCACACAGTAGCGTACAGCACCTGTCAGTGGTCCGGCCTTATGTTAAGAAGCACATGGCAATGTTAAAAGCAAAGCACGGGCACAAGAAAGACCGAAGCGGCTCTCACGAAAGAGCACAACGCTATGTTCACCAGGTGGCTAAAAAACTACTTTGACGAACATAGCTTCTCAAAAGATGATGACGTAGCATGGACGGTGTTCCACTTGGCACAGGGCCCCATGATGAATGTCGGGACATACCAAGCATATGATATCAACGGATACACGTTCTATATGGAGGCACAAGACCAGAAAAGTGAGTACCAGAGCTCAGGGGTGACGATGGAGGCCTTAACCGGTAACAAAAAGGACAGATACTACGGCAGGCTCGAAGAGATTTGGGAACTTGACTACATCGTATCCAAGATCCCCATGTTCCGTGTCAGATGGGCGAAGAATGTCGAAACCGAAGACTATTTCACTACCATGGTCATACCGAAAGCAGTTCCTATTGAGACAGTAAATGTGAAAGCAATCAGTGCCAAAAATGAGCCGTGGGTATTAGCTAAACAAGTGGCCCAATGCTTCTACATAACCGACCCGACGAAGCCAGGCCGTCATGTCATGAGGAGAGGCAAAAGGAGTATCATTGTAATCGATGGTGTCGTTGACGAAGAGGACTATGACCAATTCGACAACCCGGATACGGAAGAAGATAATGACGATGCTAACAAACAGCCACGGCCCAGCAGAAGGAGCAGAACTACATGTCCCACCGTGCGTCCCTTCAAAAGACGCAGTCACTCCGAGGGGCTAACCTATATCAGGAAGAAGACCAAGACTGCCGTTGAGAAGATTGTCAAAGAGTGAGAAGTACTAGCGGCAAAATTGTCAACATGTATCTCTTTTGTATTTGCACTTAATTAATGATGTAAGTTAAGTTAATTAATGATGTAAGTTAAGTCTCAAAGCAATGTATAGCCCACTTTTGTGAAATTGTTTGAAATTTTCCAACTAAATGTTTGAATTTTTCATTCATTTCTTGGATAAGATCTACGAGGCTACTTAAGTACTTAAATATGATTTTTCTTTCAATTTTTAAGCATTTTTTAATATACTTGTAGATCTTATTTAAATTATATCCAGTAAATACCTAGAAATTCATTTAATGCCTAAAAAACATACAAACTAACTTACCAGTGATCATATTTGGATCAATGTACAAAAAGATTGGACCCTAAGTACTAACCCTAAATAACTTACCAGTGACGAGCGGATTGGGTCGCTCGTCACTGGTAATGCTTATCAGTGACGAGCTGTTCGTGACGCGCGTCAGTGGTAACAACTTACCAGTGACGAGCATGTTTGTCCGCTTGTCACTGGTAATGTGAAAATATATACGGCCCGCACGGGACTTGGGGAGAAATTTCCCCAAGTCCCGCGCGCCCGCCCTAATTCCCCAAATCCCCGCTCGCGCGACCGACGCCGCCAGGCCGCTGCTCCTCGCCGGACGCCACCATCGCCGCCTCCCTCGCCGGACGCCACCCTCGCTGCCAGGCCGCTGTTCCTCACCGGATGCCACCCTCGCCGCCAGGCCGCCGCTCCTCACGGGACGCCTCCCTCGCCGCCTCCCTCGCCGGACGCCACCCCCGGCCCGCCGCGAGCTTCCCCGAGACCGGAGATCGACGGAGTGAGCGCCACAGCCGCACCCTTCTTTTCCAATTCTTCCGTCCCTGCGTCGGTTGCTTTGATTTTTGCCCAGGCCAAATTCGTGGCTTCTTGCAGGTGTGGATTAGATTAGTGATTGCAGCAAGGTTGATTTGCTTTAAGCGTATAACAGTGCGTATGTGATGTAGGGCAGTGCTTCTCCACTGTGTCGGTTGTTAATTGTTTTAAAAGTTTAGATGGAATTGTAGCTCTACTTTTTTATTAGTTAGACGAAGATGAACTCTCGGATCGAATGTAGAATGTTTGAGTTAGATTCGTATGCAGCTGCCTTGCATAAAAATCAGTGACAATATTGTGGTACCGGCCATCGAGCCGAGGCAACGTTAGTTGCTGAATGTTTATTTTTTCAGGGACAATGAGTTGTCAACGTTTTGTCAAAATGTTGTTTCGTCAACGTTTTGTCAACGTTCGACACTCAATTTTAGTTAATTTAGCAAAGGTCATGCCGAAAATTTTGTATTTTTCATTAATTTATTTTAGCATAGGTATGTTGTATTCGGGTTATTGTAGTTCTTTGTCATGCTCAATTATATGCATTTTTAGCCTTTTTTTAAACAAGTTTCCATGTAGTTCCAAAATGGCCGCAAGTACCCCCTCTTCGTCGCGGACACCAATGGATGCCCCGGCATCGTCCCGAGATATCGAGGGGCGTACGGAAGCACCCCGGGATCTGTCCTCGAACAAATCTCTCAGGGGGCCGAGGACAACAACGAGTACGACTCGGAAGAGTCTGGCGGTGCTGAAGACGCGACCGATCGTGACGAAGGGACCGGCCGTGAAGACGAGACCGGTTTTGACGAAGAACAGGCGACGGGGCTCCACCAGCTAAGCGAAAAAGGTGGCACGTGCCTAGGAGACCCGAACAAGTTGAGTGCCGACACCTTCGTAATCACTCGAGTCGACGATTTGGGTAAACCTGCCAGTCCAGTAAAAGCTGCACAGGGGTACTCAAACGCCGTAGGCTGCATCCTGCGTGAAACCGTGAAGATCACAACCCCCGATATAAGGACGAAAGAAACCGAGCATCTTCGAACTCTCCTCTTGGACAGGCTATTCAGCAGGTATTCCATCCCGGAGGCCGACAAAAATAGAGCCGCAGCTAAAGCCCTGAGTATGATGTCCAAATCCTTGAATACATGGCGATACCGTGCCAATAAAATGAAGGATAAAGATTTCGAGACCGTGATAAAGCCGCTATGGCCTACGGTAGATGAGGCGGACTGGACCAAGTTCATTCAAGAAGTTGAGTGGGTGGGGGAAGGACATGCGAGAGAAGATCGTGGGTAACCACAGACTCGGCAGCCGTGGTTACTAATAGCCACAGGGACAAGGAGGATGCAAAGTTGATTGCGGCTGGGAAAGAACCCCCTTTCTCGGACATCTAGCCAGGGCGCGGAAAGGATTTTGTGAGGGCCCGCGCAAAATTTGACCCAGTGATGGGGGAACCGATCTTCACACACGAGAAACTGAAAGGAGGTGCACGAAGAGCTGGTAACCTCTGAACCCATTTTATTTTATTTGTCCTATGTAGATTAATTTCTGAAAAGGTACGTTTCTAAACGGTTGACGTTACTTGCAGAAAAAGCTAAGCTAGCAATCTGAAAGCTCCCTAGGACTCTGTCGATAGCGATAGGTGGCAAGACCCTACCAACAAGGCTCTCGGCAAGCCGGAGACTCGTGGCCATGTGATGGGCGTCGGGTATGGGGCTTGATGGGCTGATTATTGTCCCCAAACCCTGCGAGGTTGCCCGCGAGAGGAGGAAAGCCAAGCAAGATAAAGAATTCGATGCGCGATGGAGGCGGCAGTGAAACGTTTATTAGGGCCTGTATATGAGCAACTACAACATCCACCCATGCATCCTGATACCCAGCCCGTCGCCCTTGAATCTTGATACCCAGCTGCCGCCCTTCACTGCTGCAAGGAGTAGCAGCCCCTCTGTCTCGGGCATTGGCCCCGGGTCACCAAATCCAATCGACAGCCTCACGGTAAGCGTCGTCGGCTCAGCAAATCATTCTAGTACGTCTTGGTTTCGTTGTTCGGACTCTAACATCGACGACGCATCCACATGTATATATGTTTCGCAGGTAATCACTCCGTGCCATCTCCAGGCCCAAGTGCTCTGCTCGATGGTGACCGTCGCACATGGTCGAGTCCACCCAATAACGCCGGAGAACAAGATGCACTGTGTGGATTTACCACCAAACTTGGCGAGGGTGGAGTTGACTAAGGTGGTCGGCAACTTCGAGGACTTGGTTTTGAATGACCCCCCTGAAGAGGGATACGAAAACTAGGAGCCTACAAGGGGTTTTTTCTCAGGTGGCCGAAGGACACGATAAAGTTGATTGAGACCTCCAATCGCGCAACACCGTCGCCGAGCCACACCCACAGTACATCACCAAGACCATCTCCTTTGGGTCTTTGCCCACCTCTATCATATAGGGATCTGGAGCTGGAGGGCGCCGATGAGGGCGCGGAGCATGGCATGCCGTGTGACGAAAGAGGCACAATTATTTGTAGATACGCCGCCAGCCCAGCACGACAAGCAAGCCCAGACGAAGTTGACTCCTAACACACTCATGGGCGCAGCCAAAGAAGCGATGGTCGGTCAGAGGGCCGTATCTCTGGAACCGCAGCGTACGAGGAAAAAAGAGGCGAAGAAGACACATGCCAGCACCGGTACTAATGATAGACAGGGTGAGGCGAGGTTGATAAAAATCCTTAACCTACCCAGCATCTTCCCAATCAAGACAGGGAGCAACGGGTCGTCAATGGCGGGCCTATCATGTCCCGGGATCACCCCATGGTACCAAGGGATGAGTTCGACATACTCCCAAATGAAATGACGATTCTGCATGAGAACATTCGACAGGTGGAATTAGCACCTGATGAAAAATAATGTCTCAATTACACGGTGAAGGTGCCAGAGGGTTTCCATTTCGTCGACCAGTATCCCGCGGACAAATTCTATCTGGAGTTTGCGGAGATCTTCAGCATGTTCAACCTTTATAGGCTCGAAGCATCCTTAGTCAGGCTATGGGCGCTGTACCAAGCCAGAGAGACCAGACGCTTGAATCTTCCCGATGTTGGAATAGCAGATCCGTATCACATGCACGAGAACAACGTTCGGTCCGAACAAGGTAGAGAGATTATGAAAGAATACCTCGTGAGTGCGCTACTAGCGCATAAGGGCAAGGACTACCTACTCGTGCCCTACAATCCCATGTAAGTCCTTCTCTACTTTGTGCTTTCGTAAATTTTCCTTTTTGCTTGTGCACATAGCCAACTTCGTGGGTTAATATTGGTTTGTTCACATGTTTGCGCAGTGACCACTGGATCCTCTTAGTACTAGTGCCGAAGGAAAGCAAGGCTTATTACTTTGATTCCATGAAAAGGGAGAAGAAAAACTACACCCTACTCAAGAAAGTTCTGGATGATGCTCTCTTCGACTTTGCACACATGGGAGGAACTGTGGCAAAAAGAAGTGGTCCTCCACGCTTCAAACACGTGACTGATTTCTATTGCAGACAGCAGCCAGAGAATAGTGTGACGTGTGGCTACTACGTCTGCTCCCACATGGACGACTTTGTACGGGCGCGGAACACGTTATGCAAAGCTGAGGACTTACGTAAGTGGAGTAATAACCTCGAGCACAAGCCGTATGACTGGAGGCAAGAGTTTGCACGCTACCAGAATGTGTTTGCGAATATCATCAACAAGGATGTCGTCTTGGATACCGGGCTTTTCTACGGCGGCAATGACCCACTGGAGGAACACACGGCTCGCTCAGAGCAGCGAGCTCGCCAAATTCTGCCCTGGTTCAACACCCGGGAAGACGCTGTCGCCTACATGCAGCTAGGCCCTAGAGGAGGGAAAAAAGCGTCAGAGTAGGCCCTAGAGGAGGGAAAAACACTGCATACGTATTGTGTTTGTGGTCGTGTATTGCCAAACTTGTGTACTTTATACGCTTGTGGACATATTTACGTCTTGTTACCTTTCTATACTTGTTATTTTCGTAGTCGGTTTGAGACATCGATCTACATATATATTATTGTGTTTGTGGTTTCAAGTTGCATGGATATATACTGTGATATATGTGTGGTGATCTGAATATGATATGAATTGAATTGCTGTGGAATTTGAATTATTAATTGCTGATTATACATATAAATACAGTAATGGGCTAGGGCCTGGTCGAAGTACCACTGACGTGCGGTCTGGAGAGCTCGTCACTGGAGTTGGGCTTATCAGTGACGGGCGGCTCCAGCAGCATGTCACTGGTACGTTGTTACCAGTGACGAGCAGCTAGGTGCGCCCGTCACTGCTAACGAATTACCAGTGACGAGCGCGCCGCCCGTCACTGGTAACCACTTACCAGTGACAGGTTACTAGTGACGGGCCTACCCGCTCGTCACTAATGGGCATTTTAGGCCCTGTCACTGGTAGGATTTTCTGTTGTAGTGATATCACGGATGATTTAAAAAAATCTCTGAGATATCTATTTTGATAAAAAACCGTTTGTAATTAGGTGGTCTAGGATGACTGTTTTTATAATACTGAACTTCTACAGATTCGAGAAGATTAATAGATATTTTAACATCCTGACTAAAATTACCCAAGGAGATCCCGACATAAAAAATAGTAAAAATAACGCGATCATCGGTCATATTTAAAACATCAGTAACACCAGATATCGACATGCCTGACACATCTTCCAAATTCTTGATTTTAGCCCCTAGCATCACTCGCTCCGTGGTGTCGAGTTCGACGTCCGACTGTGCAGCGACCCATCAGAGTGGCATAACAGAAACATTGTAGCGGTCCACATATTACAACTTAATTTACAAACTGAGAATAAAACATGAAGTCTTACAAAACAGATTTCCAAAAATACGGGGAATTTAAAACCGTTATCATCTGGCTTTAGCAAAAGTCTTATCTACTCTCTCGTCTCACTCGACCTACTAGTCTACTCGGCATTGTTCTCATCACGGAACTTGACGTAGTAGTTGACACCTTCGTCCTCCTTCTTCGGTGCTTGTTCTTCGGGAATGTCCTCGTCGATCTCGACGTAGATCACCTCCGTCTCCGATGTTGGCTCACAGTCTAATCAAAGGAATTAGAATAAAGGGATGAGTACAGAAGGTACTCAACAAGTCCAGGGATAGCAAAGAGGTGTTTGATGCACTATCTACTGGGAATAGCAATGTTCTCCAAAAGCAAAGTAGTTTTATAAGGTAAGAGAGTCAAGTTTTACTTCAAGAGACTATGATCTCATGTCTTACAGGCTGCTAGGATCCCCGATGGATCCCTTTCCTACCACGTTCACAGTTCCAACCAGGAACATGGAGTGACTTAGCCACAATTCTTTACACTCTACAGAGGTGCGCAACCGTACCCTCAAACGACGATAGTCGTGCATCTGAGGTGGCCAAACCTCATCTACACTCCTATGGTCACAAAGCCGTTTCACCGCCCGCTCAGTCATACCCCGTGTCGTAGTCCCGCACAACAGGCCAGGGACTACCGACCTCACGTTGACACTACAGGTCCAACGCCTTGTGGATAGTCAACGGCTAACACTACCTTCCCAACAGTTGATACTCCAGATCCAACTGTTGAGGTCTTCCTTTCCCGGGGGAGTATGACCTATGGCAAAGGTACTTTGGCTCAGCCCCACCCATACAGGGTATGTGGTTTGCACGATCACTACGGCGCTTAAGCACAATCGATCATTTGTTGCTTTAACCTTATATGAAACAAACCCGTGTGATGAAATCCGCCTTCCGATGTGCCTTCGGCACCTTTCTAGGATTTCACCACCCACTATGTTATAGACAATAGTTGATTTATCTTTAAAAAGTAGATTTTCCTTTTGTGCATGTTATAGACAAAAGGAAAATTTTATAAAACATTTCCAACGAACATGAACAAGAAACTGGACTTGCCTGGTAACGGATAGGTAGTGAAGCTCAATGGGTCTGCTTGCTGAACTCCGGTTTCTAAAGAAAGAAAACAATATAGTCCGATAAGGACTAATCTGAAGGATTCCAAATGTGAATGCAATGACATAGTATTATATGCATGACATGATGCATGTATTAAGATACTTTCAAAGGAATTAAGATTTAGACCTTCAAGCATTTTTGTAAAGATTTTAGCGTTACTTAAGGTAATAACCAAACTTTTATTATCTTTAAGGTTTATGTTGAATTAACTTGAATGCTCAACCCATTTTCTTTAAGAGTTGGGCTAATGATTTAACCCTCTTTCTCAAAGAAGAATATACCTTTAACTTAATTACAATAACTTATCATTTTTGTTACAATTTACTTTCCTTTGGAGAAGGAAGAGAAAATATTTTCAACTTAAGTAATTACTTCAAAACTCTAATTTATCCTTGGGTAAGCATATATGTCTTTACATTCTTTTTCTTCGTTCTCTTTTGGGAAAGAAAAAGGAAGGTATAATTTAGTTTATCTTCATTTTCTATTATAAAGAAAAGAGAATAACAAGAATTTGGTTCTTTTTTTAAATTTTTATTCCATTTCTTTTTAAAGAAAAATGGGAGAGAAAAATTTTCTTTCCGGCCGGCCCATTAGGCCCAAATTAACCGGTGTCCTCCTCTCTTATTCTTCACTCTCTCCCTCTCTCCTTCATCCCTTCCCCCATACGCCGGCGGCTACCTCCTTTCTTCCAAAACATCGCAGCGCCGCCGCCGTCTGTGCTCTCGATCCGCCACCACCACTCGGCTCTTGGCCTCTTCCGCCATTTCCCTCAGCTTCCTCACCACCTTTGGTCCCATCTGGTGCTGGTGCCGCCCGGGGCTCCCTCGGCCCCTCTTGGCTCCGCCACCTTGGGCGAATGCCCCATCGCATGTCCCGGTCGCTCCCTTTTGTTGGCTGCCTTGGTTGCTCCCCTCAGTGCCGTCTTCGACGTGAGCTCCCTGTCTGTGGTTTCTAGGGTACCGCCGCCTCGAGCGGTTACCCCCTTGTCCTCGTCGGCCACCGCCCGGGATGGCCGTGGCTGGCGTTGTAGCCCGCCACCGGCGGCGCTCCGCCGGCCCGCCTCCCGTTGGTGGCGTGCCTTCGCGGTCCTCCCTACCGCCGGTCTCCTCCATAGGTAAGCCTCCTTATCCCCTCTCTATTCCATCTTAAACCTGCTTGGCTAAGATGTTCCTTAGGATTTTGGTTCAATCGTGGTGCTCATGCTCTTAAACTCGGTCATAGCATGATGGTGGTCCTGTTTTTCTTGGTACAAACCATATGGTGATTTCTTGCTGCTAATAAGCTTCTATACGACTCTTTAATGCATGTTTGTTTGATCTGATATTCGTGTTTAGCCATTAAGCACTTAGGGCTCGAGCTAATGTTCCTATATGTTATTTTTTAATGACTAATTGCCAGCAGAACTAACAACAAGTTCACCCTTCGGCTAAATAGATATGTAGGTTTGAATTGGGAACCTCAGACTGACATACCAAGTGCGTAAGCTATTATGCTCGACTTCTAACTGAAGTTTAGAAGTTACTAATCTGCTCATTTTATGTACATGTATAACATCATAGCACAGACTGAATATGAGCTGATCAGGAAGTTAAAATTTGAACTCTGTTGTTAACACTAGAAATAGCAGTGAGCTTTTGCATCTGTTTAAAAAAAACATACCTTAAAGGATGATATGCATATGAATATTAGAATGTTACTACCAATTTTTCATGGTTAAGAGGCCTAAGGTCCTTTGCTGACTCGAGTTGGGGTGATTCAACATCTACCATGGTTATGCTTTACTAAACTGAATAGATACTATTTAGTCTTTAATCCTTTCCTATTTCTTGCATATTTTTATGCATCAATCATTGAACTAAAGAATCTCTTAATGTACTAAATTTTTGTTAAGCTAATACGCGTATGACTCCTGATTCCTTTTCTGAATATATATTGGTTTACTTAACAGAGAGAACAGAGTCTCATACTTGGTCTTGGTTAACCTATTCAAGTGCCTTTACATCTGAAGCATGAGTTCATGTGTATGTGTGGTTTATACATACATGTTTTTCAAAAACTGATAAGAACAAGTTACTGCCATGTTGTCTATTCGGTAGCCTTAACATATATACTGAGACGCCTTCTCTGAAAACTTGAGATAAAGGATGATAAGAAATCTGATGAGAACAGATTTACTATACATGTTTCTTAGCTAGCTTATGACGATGTTTAACATCCGAAGCAAATCTAGTTATGGATTGGTAAGAACAGATACCTGAAGGTTGCCTTACTTAAACCCTATGATGATTTTTGGATTAGAGAAAAGAAAAAGGCTTGGGAAGGCATAATTTGATAAGAACAGATACTATAGATGCCTTATTAAAAATCTAAGGGTTCTATTATCTTCCAAACTTTCATCCATTTGTATATGCAATGTGATAATTTGGATGAAACTATACCTTATTTTTAATTTGGGCAAGACCAAGCTTAGCTTCTCAAGCTTGTGGGTCCTCCTTATGAGCTGGGGTCTCTATTTTTCTCAGCTCCCTATTACTCCTCAGCTGGTGCTCCTGCTGCTCCTTTGTTCTTGCCGCCTTAAGCTCCTGGGGCTTGAGCACTAATGCGTTAACTACTGCTCTTGTGGTTGGACTGCTGCTGCTGCTGGAGTGCTAGGCTCGGATGGATTTCTACGGATGCTACTTTCCTTTTTCTGGCTGCCTTACTTCTATATAACCGAACCTTTCTAGGCTTCTCCGGTGGAGATTGTTTTGCCACCTCATGCTGCCTTGCTACCACGTGGCTGCCCTGGTGTTTCTTGGGCTGCCTTCTCAATTAAGAATTTGGCTAATTCACTTTTGTGAATACCGATGGATGGCTTGGATAGATTGACATTTATCTCATGTTTAAAAAAAAATTATTTTCAAAGCAAAAATTTATGGAGGCATTTCTAGTGTAGGAAAATAAATTTTATTTTATTATCTCTCACCTCTTTTCTTCCTATATATATAAATATTGTAGATTCGTCCAAATGAGGGTCTTAGCCACGTGGCCTTCGGACAATTTTGAAAACAAAATTATTTTACAAAACTATTCTTGAAAATTAAAACTACTTAGGTCGTCGGCACTATTTTGCCCCCGCAGCTAACCCTACGGATGCCGGCGGAACTGTGCCGGTGAAACCACTTATGTTTCAAAACTGTTTTCGAAAACCTTTGCCTCCTACAGCAACGGCGTAATTCCAACGGTCTCGAGTGCCCATACTCGACGACCTCAATTGTCGCCAACATTTCTCGAAGGCTTCCCCCCTCCGACTCTCGGCGCTTCTCCACCGCTCAAGACTTGAAGATTAGGGTTTAGCATTGATGTATAGGTAGAATTTTTCGTTATGTAATTTTTCTTTCTTCATCTTCTTATTCTTTTGTACTCTTCAATTGTTGTATCACAATCTTTGTAATATTCATTTGATTAATAAAGCTTTAAATTTCAATTTCATGATTATGTGTATGATGTATTCGAGATGAATGCCATGAATAACATGTATGCTATGAATGCGCAACAATTTTCCCCCTCTTTTGACTTAGCCTGCAACGCTCCTCGGTAGAATTAGGTCAACTCAGCAGCGTAAGTTGATCCGACTTCCACCTCACACCTCCCTCGACTATTCTAAAACTAGGGTTCTCACAGACTGGTTGTGTAACCTGTTGCTCTAACGTGGGGAAGTGGGTTCCTCAGCCACTGTCTTAGCCGTCCCCACCTTCCATTGGTCCTTCGGCTCACCCTTCTCTGCCACTGCCGCGGCAGCCTCCTCCGCGCCCTCTGTGGCACACATGGCAGCCTTGGCTGCTGCTGCTGTAGCTACCGCAGCGCACTGCTTGGCTCCCAGAGCCACCCAGCAGCATGGTCCTCCTCCGAGCCCCGGTTGTTAGCCACGACATACGCAGCGACCGGGTTTGGCTTGGCAGTCATTGTTATATACGATGGACTCTATTCGTGATAATGTTGTCCAATCACTTAAAAACCTACATGTGGCAGGCCATGTTAGAAAATGTTAGCAGCTGAGAGACAATATTTGGTGGAGCAATTGTGTGTATGGCTATATCCACTAGGATTTAAATCCTGATGATTACATTTACACACATACAGATATGTTTCATTAGAAAATTTATGAGATTTATATATTTATCCTCCACCTCTATTAATTTAGGTGTATGTTTAAAGATGTGGTCGTGTCATGTATGTCCGTATGTCTTCGCTATAATCATAAAAATAAAATAAAAGGAAAAAGAGGGTACGTAGTTCACAAAGTTTACTCTCCGTGCAAAGATGTAATACGTTCATATTATCATCTCGAGGGCGTGCTAGTTAACTCATAGAGTACGCTCCATAAAAGGTTGAACAGCCGAATTTAAAAAGAATATATAGTTTCGAACACTGGAGGAGAGAAGCTTAGCAACCAAGAAACACATGGAGATATATTTTTCCTCTCCTGCTAGTGCTCAAAGACTCAAAACTCTTTTTTTTTGAACTTAAATATTTTATTCCAGACTCCAACAGGTTCAGATACATTTTACAGATAGTAATGTGCAAAACTGCACATTATGAGAGACCAACATGGTCTTTATCGGGCAATGATCAGCGTTATGATTCTGCCCTGAACAGGTGAAAATGCAAGGTCCTATATTATGATTTCTAAAAGCCTCCTGAGCTTGTCTATGGGCTCTCACATTGCTTTGACGATTAATCTTGAAGGCCATTGCTTGTGCTTGATCCGTATACTGATTATATTTGATCAAATAGGGTTTTATAGTCCAATGACCTACATAAGTTTCAGGATTTCTTCTTGCCGCGGCTTCTGCTAAAGTTAGGTTGTCCATCAAAAAATTCACTTTCTTCATGTGCAGAAGATGACCTAGCCATGCTGCAAGCTCTAACGCTTTTGCTTCCGCTTCTAATGCTGAAGAAGCCTCAGTACCTGCAGAAATAAAGATGATCTTCTTTTGTTCCTGTGATTTGTCTTGTATGAGCACTCCTAATCCTGCTCGATTGTCTCCACCTGCAAAAGGAGATGGCATATGTCCTCTCCAGGCCGCATCCAAAAATATATTTGGTCCTTGCTCAATCCTGTTTGGATCAAAGTTTAAAGAAAACAGAGTAGGCTTAATGTTTTGTGCATAAACAGCAGGTTGACCATCTTCTCCTTTTTCGTGTTCTTCATGGAGTAACGCTCTTGCTGCATGTATAACCTGCATAGGTGCCCATACTCTATCATTAAAGAGGAAGTCGTTCCTTGCCTTCCAAAGAGACCACAGGATCAAGAAGATCAATGACAAAGTATTTTGATGCCTTGATGCCTGCAAAATGAAGTTTATAGCATCCGAAAGCTGTGTGCATCCTTGTTCGTGTATACCGTCTACCCTGAGACCTACAAAAGAAATAAACCATACTGCCCTTGCAAGTTCACAATAGAAAAAGATATGCATATCGTCTTCTAGTTTTCCACATCTCTTGCAATTCGGTGTAACATAAGAAGATCTTACTGCCACTCTTGTAGCTGTTGGAATTACATTCCTTAATGCTCTCCAAGCGAAAACCTGCACTCTTGGTGGCATTGCCTTGTCTTTCCAGGTATGATCAAGTATTTTCTTGATTGAATCCGAAAACGAAGGCCTAGGAATATTTTGGATAGCATTACAGCTAGGCATAAAGTTTTTATAAGCACTTTTGGTTGTACATTTACCTGAAGGAGTATGTTTCCAGATTAGGTTATCACAGCAATCTCCTTGATGAACAGGAATTTTAGTTATAGTATTAGCATTACTGCTACCAAAGAGATTTGTGATTAATTGAACATTCCAATTTTTGGTTCCCGGAATCCAAAGGTCTGAAATACAATTGGGGTAAATAAAACCTAGAGGCTGAATTATGAGATGGTCATGGATATTATGCCAAAAGGAAACCCATGGAGAGTTCCAAATATTGGTATTTCCACTATAGAATTGATACTCACAAGATTGGATAATAGTAGGTCTTACCTTTAAAACGGAGGTCCAGAATGCTGATTTGGGGACTTTTTCTGTGGCTCTCCAGAAAGATGTGTGAGGGAAGTATTTAGCCTTGAGAACCTGACTTATAGTACTTTGATCTTCAATTAAGATATGCCAAGCTGCTGAAGCCAAAAGGGCCTTGTTTACTGCTCCTAAATCTCGAATACCTAATCCTCCGTGCGCTTTCGATTTGCAAATTTCAGCCCAAGCTTTAAGATAGAGCGGTTTAGTAGTGATATCTTCTGTAACTCCTGTCCACCAAAAGTCTCTGATAATAGAAGTCATCTGCCCTAACATTTTCTTTGAGAAAAGGATATTTGACATATAGTACACAGGCAAGGAAGAGAAAACCGATTTTATAATTATAGCCTTCCTGCGTGAGATATCTTATTAGCTTTGTAACCATTAAGTTTAGCTTTAAATTTGTCAATAACAAAGTTATAAGCAGTAGACCTATTTTTTGAAGTCATAATCAAAGGATGACCAAGATGTTTGGCAGTATCATCCTTTTCCATAACAGGAAAATAATTAAGCAATTGATTTCTAAGATGGGAAGGTACATTACTACTGAAAAGAATTGAGGATTTGGCCCAGTTTGGAGTTTGACCTGAAGTTCTGCAGAAATGTTGAATTGTACTCCAAATGACTACTGCATCTTGTGAATCAGCTCTGCCACAAACTATGAGGTCATCTGCAAATAGAAATGAGTGTATAGGAAGACAATTTGGGCCTAAAGTGATACCTTGTAGACGTTGAGCCTGGAGAGATTCTTGCAAAGACAAGGATAGCTCATTAATGGCAGTGACAAAAAGATAGGGAGATAAAGGACAACCTTGCCTAATACCGCGTTGGCTAGTGAACTTACCATTTTGCTTACCATTAATAACAATAGAAAATCTCGGAGAGGAGATGCAAGATTTGATCAAGTGAGTGAAACGATCAGGAAAGCCTAACCTATTAAGAGATTTTAAAATGAAGTTCCATTCAAGTCTATCAAAAGCTTTAGCTAGATCAATTTTTAACATGAAAGCTTGCTGTTTCCAGGATTTAAGCTTAAAAGAGTGAGTGATTTCTTGACCCAGGATGATGTTATTAGAAATACGTCTTCCAGAAATGAAAGCTTGCTGCGTGTCAATAATATTGGGTGGAAGATGTTTCTTGATTCTTTCGGCCAAAGATTTTGAAATAATTTATAGATGGACATTACATAAACTTATAGGTCTGAAGTCCTGTAAATTATTAGCTGCTACTTTTTCGGAATTAACACTATGCAAGTATCATTTAATGTTGGGAGCATGGTACCTTTGCAGTAGAAGTCCTGAACAACTTTTGTGACATCATCTCCAATCCATTTCCACGCAGCCTTATAAAAAGCCACATTCAAACCATCAGGGCCTGGTGATGCATCACTCTTCATGCCTTTAATTATATTCCAAATTTCTTCTTTATTTGGTATGATAGAGTGTACTGATCATCAATTGTTCCTGCAGCATTGATCTCCATAGGATTCTGAGTGGTTCTGTTAGTAGAAGAGAACAAGCTTTGGAAATAATCAAGGAAACTGGAAGCTATAACTTCTGGATCAAAGGTAACAGGAACCATCTCTAGTAGTGATAGAGACTATGCGATTTTTCCTTTTCCTTTTCAAGACAGCATGATGAAAATACTTTGTATTCTATCTCCTAATTGGAACCAATGTTTTTTAGCTCTTTGTTTATAGAATTGGGTCAATTTGGTCATAGTTTGCTCATAAGATTGAAAGAGGTTACCTTCCCTAGCATGGTCTTGCTCATTAGGAGGAGCTTTTGGATTTCATAGATTTCCTGCTCGAGCTCTTCAATCTTGTTTTGAAGTGGCTTTTTCTTTTTACTCCAAGTTTTTAAAATACCTGCAAGCTGTTTTGTTCTAGCATGGAAAGCATTACCTACAGTTTTTGCCAACCCTGCATTGCTGTTTCATGAAAATCCTCTTCCAGAAGCCACCAGTTTTCAAATTTAAAATAATAAGCAGGTTTTTTGTATTTGGAGTGAAGAACAGTAAGAATAGGGGCATGATCACTTAGCAAGATTGGAAGGTTGTAAACATTGGCATTAGGGAAAATAGAACACCAATCAGCATTTGCCAAACATCTATCCAGTCTCTCATAAGTGGGACTAGAGCAATAACGCTTATTGCTCCAAGTGTAAGCAGGACCACTGTAACCCAAATCAATCAAATCACAATCTTAACAAGAGAGCAAAAGGCATCAAAACGCTTGTAGTTTACATTGCTAGCACTAGCTTTTTCATAAGGGTACATCATTTCATTTAAGTCCCCCATACAACAGAGAGGTTTTCCCATATTAACATTGACAACATTAGAAACCTCTTTCCAAATAGTCCTGGTATTATGATGCTTAGGATCGCCATATATACAAATAAGGACGAAAGTCTCTTAGTAGTTATATTTACAACTGAGGAAAACTATCATATTAGGAGAGGAACTGATAATTTCCACGTTAATGTCATTGTCCCACAAAAAGCCATAAGCCACCAGAGCGACCATTAGAAGGCACTATAAAGCTATTACACATGGAAAATCTGTTAGTAAGATGAGTAGAACTAAATTTACTAGTTTTAGTTTCTGAGACAAAAATTACCTTAGCATTAGTAGACAATATGAGTTTGGCAAGGTAGTTCATCTTGTTACTGTCAAGGGACTTGCCAACCCTCGACAGTTCCAGCTTAAAAGACTTATTGTGAAACTGGCGCCTAAAGGCTGGCGCCTGGGCCTGTATCATATCATCAATAGCATTCTGACTCATACCTTCTATAGAAGCCATGTTGCTAGCATTATTCCCCCTGGTATGCATGAGCTTTGTAGTTGTGTTTTGATCCATAGCAAGAATCACATTGTCATGATCATCCATGCTCAATCTGGATTGGTCAATGATATAAGTATAGGTATGCCGCAATGTTGATTCGCTGTTGAGCTTGGTCCAAACGTGCTTGTAGCCAAAGTTTGTGCGTGCTGTACAGAGTGAAAACCAGCAAAGTTCTCCTGGGATCCAGCAGAAGTGAGTCCAAAGGAAGGGAGATTGTAAGGGTTAGCAGGCCTTGAAATATTTGTGTCAATATGTCCAGCTGAAGATCCTCTTTCATCCCAACGATTTCGGTGGCGCTTTCTGAACTTCCTTGGTGGTGATTTACTTACATTTGATGTGAATTGTCCTCTTCGTTGTGAAGAATCTGTCTTTTCTTCCCATTCTTTGTCCTGTTGGTGAAGCGTAGTGTCCATATTACTACTTGTAGATTGCTTGCTGGTATGGTGAAGATGTTCATATTTCTCTTGAGTTGCCAAGTATGAAGGTTTTGAAGTTGCAGTCACTGAAAGCTGTGGTGATCCAGGCGGAGCAGATAGATATTGACGTTGCTCTGATAATTAGTGTTTTTTGGCAACTGGGCTCTTCATCTTCATTGGCCGCTCTCTTCTTCCTTAAAATATTGGTGTTGACTGAAGTCGGAGTCCGAAACGTCTCTTTATGAAACTTTCCTGGAGTAACACCAGTGTCCTTCTGAGTACTATGAAAGTCCCTTGGCGAGAAGTCAGCAGGTTTTTGGGTTATTAGGACAGAGTCAAGAAGGTGGGCTTCGTTTATGCCTTGATGCATGACTTCTTGAATAGAACTTGTAGGATTTGAATATTTTCCATATACGTGTTTCCACTCTTGTTCGTTTGAATCTAACTGCAGTTTAACCTTGGAGGTTTTGCTTGTAGCTTGATTTATTTTGAGCTTCTCAAGAACTCGTTTTAACTCTTGTAAAGAAAGCACTGTTTTGCGAGATGGTTCTGCAACTTCATGCAGTTTCTGTTTTGCTGAAGCTGGTGCTACTGAGGAACTTGATAAAGCATAAGCTTGCTGGTAAGCTTCTTCCGGAATGTTACTTGCCTTCGTCATCCAAATGCCAAACCTTGCAAAGGAGATAGCTAATGTGTCCACCTTCATTTGATTTAACTGAAGAACTAGAGTTTTCCTCTTTTGACATTGTTGGCTATTATGAAACATTATTCCACAAAAAGTGCAGATTTTGCCTATCTTCTCATAATTGATGAAGGTTTTAATACTTTGTGTTGGACTAACCTTCATCGATACTCTATCTTTGACAGCCTGATTCACATTCAATTTCGCATATTTGAAGATATATTCTTTTCTTGCATATAAACTAGCATCCATCGGCTGATGCAAGTCTGAAACTTGACCAATTGATTGATTATGTCATCTAGAACCTTGTGAGATCTGAGATCGGGAGGGACTCCATAAACTCTAATTGGAACATATATTGTGTCAAAAGCATACTCATTGAGTGACTTATAAGGATTTTCTGGATTTATCCATTCCAATAAGAAATTATCAGTGCCCATAGTCCAAGGCTGTCTCTCTATGATATGGAGCATATCATGGTAAGTTCTAAAATGTGCTCTGTAAACTGCAGGCTCTATTTGATCAATAATCCAATACTTTTGGCCCCAAGCTCTTTCCATTGCTTCTCTAATGACATGCAAAGAATAGTCTCTTGGCGTACCTGCTGACGATGCTACTTTCATTAGCAGCTTAAAATCTGTGTCCTCTTCCTTTTTCTTTGTGAACTGGTCTTGAAGGTCCAGCTCAATCTCTCCTGGAGGTGAGATCTGTAGACCCTTCAGAATTGAAACCAAGTCTATTTCTGTTTCTTCCAAGCGATGTTGATCTGTTTCTCCTTGATTTCCTTCAAGATCTTGGTTAGATTCATCCATATTACAGACCTTATCTTTACCTTTGGTGTGCCTTGGCTCCTCAGACTCTGCTTCTAATAAGCCAGCTTCTATATTCCTGTGAGGTGTTTCTTGGATTCTTCCCTGTTCCTCTGCTAAAGAGACTCGAGCTATTAACTGATCTGTCTGCTGAAACCCCTCTATTTGCCTAACATTCAGAGGAAAAAGGAGTTTAGCAGGACGAGATTGAGAGCCATCCCCTGGATCTATCAGAGGGGGACAGACACGCGGCGGGTTGAGAGACTGCTTTTCCATGGGGGAAGAGAATAAGAAGGAGGAGGAGATGGGGGGAGGACGGTGGTGAAGAGATTGAAGCCAGAACAACGAGAAGAGGAAGGAAGGATCGAGATGGGCAAAATCGCCCCTTGCCGCTTAAGGAAGCGCATGCTCATTCTCGAAATTTCCTAATTTTGGTTTGGTTGGTCAAAGACTCAAAACTCAAAAGCACCTAGAACCCTCCGTAGCCTTTGGGTTTTTTTCTTCTTTTTCTTTTGAAAGCTCCTGTGGTTTTTCCTGGTTGAGCGCCCCGGGATGGCTGCTGAGGTCCAGACATGGGTAGAAACCAGCCTTTAATCGATGCTCACGTCTTTACTAGTACTAATACTTTCGTGACTCGGTAGCCTACTCTCACTAGATCTGATCATATCCTGGGCCGAGACTAGTCTAAAATCACGATGTCCGAGCCCAACCTGAAACCTATTAAAAATAACTTTTCTAACTCGAAATTATTAATTTATTTTTTTAGAATTTAAATAGCACTATTTAATTATAATTCAAATAAAAGATATACTTAACTATGTAGGTTTTTTTTCGGGCTTTCATGCCAAAAATTAGAGCCCAGACCCAATCAGGCTGGGCTCGGGCTGGGCTGATCAGGTCTGGGCTGCTCATGATCAAGTCTATTCTCACCTAGTATGCACAATGCGTGCTGAATCATACGTCGCAGTGAAATGTCTTGAAAAAGGAAATAAAAACGAGTTACATCTTGTAGGCCTCTTTGTATCTAACATTTATAAAAACATTGGAACGGAACAAACACAACATCAGAATATCATGTTTTATGGAGTTCTATAGTAATTTTGTAGAATTTAAAGAGAGAGAAGTTATACATAAGATACGAAAAAAGTATTCCATATTGTCTTGTCTCATGTTAGAACTCCAACAAATTTTCTATGTATTGAGCCATTTTATAGAAATTTTTACAAGTTCATTTATATGATCCAAAAATTCCTATGGAAATCGTATAAATCAGAATCCTTCAAAGTTTCTATAGAAAGCCTACAATCCAAAGAAGATGTAAATGATTTTTTTACACAATGAAAGTGTAATCTTTCGGTCTCTCCATCATGACATGCACACAGCTATAACATAATATGAGAAAGCAAATACTACCCGTTGATTCAAAATGTAAGTAGTTTGGACATTTACACGGTCTCCAAAATAACACTTGACCTTCAAACTCCTTTAAAAATATATTGCTTAAAATAAAAATAATCATATATTTAAAAGTACATTTCATGATGGATTTAGTAGTATCAATTTGTTGTTATCTATATTGCAAAATTTATGTATATTAATGATCAAACCTAAAAATGTTGATTGCCTGAGATTCTAAACTGCATACATTTTGGAGCAGAGGGTGTCAAATCAACAAGTCATGTAATGATTAAAATATAAAGATAACCAAGCATTTCTTGGATGGTTAGTGGAGGTGATTGTACCATTGCCCACCGCTAGGTTTGACGTCTATGTGTCTCACCAATGTAGATTATTCTTTTAGTGGTAGGTGACATAATGTGATAGTGAGGCACTTGTGTGACTTCATGAATCTTCAAACTTTGCTACTCTAGACTTCAGTAGACGCTGTGTGCATTGGTGTTGTGCGTCTGAGTGTTGTGCCTACGTGTTGTACTTGGTGTTTCTCAAAATCAAATATTAAAATATAAAATTACATCACTACCTCAGAAAACACTTCTTCTACGTTATCAACACTGACGGGCACTCGGAAGCCCATCGCTGATTAGGGGCATCACTGATGAGCGATCCCTTGCCCGTCAGTAGAAGTTATCCACAAGGCGAGACAACCAACTTCTACTGACGGGCCTAATATCCGCCCGTCAGTAGAAGTTCGCAGAGAGTAGCTACTTGGCTTGTCCACTGACGGCAACATTCACTGACGGGTGCTCCTTATGTGCCCGTCAGTGAATATCAATCTCCACTGACAGATACATTGTCGCCCGTCAGTGGAAGGTAGCTCCAAGACTGCCTTGAAGGGCATACTTATTACTGATGGTCGAATTTGTTTTGCCCGTCAGTGAGTTCTCACATATATATCAAGGGAAGCGCCCACAGCCGGCCGTTGAGCTCGCGCGCCTCACACGGCCAGCTGCAAGCTCTGGCCCCTCCCACTGCGCCGCAGCTTGTTCCTTCTCCCCCTCCTCCCCCTCCTCCCTCCCTCCTCCTTCTAAATCTAGATCAATCCTCTCCCTCCTCTCATTTTCAACCATTTTTCCCTCTCTTTCCCCCTCCCCTCCTCCCTCCCCCTCCTCCTCCTTGATATAGATCTCTTTTAACCCTGCCTCCTCCTCTTCTCCACCTCTTTTTCCCTCTCTTTCTCCCTCCCCTCCTTCCTCCCTCCCTCCCTCTCCCTCCTCCTCCTAGATCTAGATCTCTTTTAAACCCTCCCTCCTCCTCTCCACCCATTTTCCCCTCTCTTTCCTCCCCTCCCCTCCTCTCTCTCCTTACCCTATTCGGAAGGCTCTCGAGTCCGCTCCTCGACGGTGCTAGCGAGCTCTCTTTGGTACGATGTAATACATGAAAGGAAAGAATAAATTTTGTGTTTATTTTTTTGTTAATTTGGACTATAATCAATTAGTTTATTGTTGTAGGGATCAATGGATCAAAATTGGATGTACGGCGAAAGGGCAACACGGAGTTTGGTCGATACTTGAATGAGTTTCTAGATGTGGCCGAGGAAGATAGGGAGAAAAATGGTGCAAACAAGATGTGTTGTCCATGTTGTGTATGCAAGAACATGATAATGTTCAGGGAGAGAGGCATGTTGTAGCTACACTTGTTGACTCGAGGTTTCATGGAAGGTTATACACGGTGGACTAGTCAAGGTGAGGAGGCGGAAATTGTAGCTACTCCTGAATGTTTAGAAGAAGAGGACATACATGATGACGCAGAAGAAGATGAAGACCATATTTCTGAATGTAAGGATGACTTGACGGGAGAGGCGGGGAACAATTTGGCTGAAATGTTGAGGGACAGTCACATGTCAGACCAGGGTGGTCGAAGACCCCGAGGATGAAAGAGAGGTCGCAAAGTTTGCGAAACTGATGGAAGACTCGACAAAAACCACTATATTGCAGTTGCGATCCTGAGCACATGCGTCTATCAGTCACGCTAGAACTTCAAAGGATCAAGGCAGCCCACAACTGTCCAGACGTAAGCTTTGATGAGACACTGGCTTACCTTGCGACGGTTTTTCCAAAGGAGAACGTGTTGCCTACGAGCACCGAGGAAGCCAAGAAGGTGGTCTACCCCCTTGGATTGGCTGTAAAGAGACTCCATGCTTATCGGAATGACTGCATTATTTATCGCAAAGAGTATAGAGAGCTACACAAATGTCCGGTGTGCAACACATCTCGATATAAGCGGGGCAGAAACCAAGACGAGGATGAGGAAGAAGTGACAAGCGGTGCCCCTGCAAAGGTTGTATGGTACCTTCCAGTCCTCTCCCGTTTGAAGCATTTATTCGGTAACAGGAAGGAGGCAAAGCTGATGCGTTGGCACGAAGAGGGGCGAAGAAAGGACGGGGTGTTGAGACACCCAGTTGATGCTTGTCAGTGGAGGGCAATTGACGCCGAATACACTCCACTTTGCTTTGGGCTGGAAGCAAGATCAGGCCACGCAGAACTCGTTTCGCTCGAGAGGGTCAAACAGAAAACGTTGCTTGTCCTTTGTTCATGCTTCTTTGATTCTTTTTCTTTTCTTTCCCCTTGAATCTAAATCGAGAGCGAGATATTATTATTTCCTCTTATTGCACATGGAAATATTATCATCATTTTTGTCGTAGTTGACATTGCAGTAGCAAAGCCGATTGTACACCTTACGAAAAATATCGTCTGGGTTTCTAGGACTGTACACATAATTTGGCAATGTCAGGCTATGGACACGGGATTAACAGCGTTCATAACAATATACAGATGATACTCTAAAACAAATAGAGTGGTTTGCATGGCTGGTTATACCAAAATTAGGAGCAACTTTCTTTCAAACAACCCCTAATTCCCCTATTAGTTTAATTGATAAGGCCAGGGGTGTCAAATGAAAGGGCACCTGCTACTACTTGATACTGCACCTTGCACCACGACCTGCATTGTACCACTCCCTAGTCTAGTAGTAGTAGCAGTTACTTGGGTGAAAATTAATCTAGGGTGTGATGATTAACGGTTACTTTTGTAGTTACTTCTTCTGATACATGGTTTTCATTTTTTAAGTTTCTTAATCGGAAATGGACTCGTCGCCAACCCGGAAACTAGCCCGCATAGATGATGACAGGGCGGCGCCCCTAGACGTGGCGGCCCCGATGACGCCCTGCCCTGAACCGATCAAACAGCCCCCGAGCCAGCCAGTGAACCTGCCGTCGAGTCGGAGAATGTACCTTCAGCACCTGCACCCCCCACGGCACGAGATGAAGAGAGTGCTTCTGGCTCGTCTGACGATTCTCGGTCTAGCGAGTCGGGATTAGAAGAACAGGAGGCGCCGGAGCCGTCGTCAGCAGCACCATCGAAGCCAAAGAGACGGTACAACCCTAGAGGTGGCAACCAGCTGACGAATGAGACATTCGTCGTCACTCAAGTCGGTGTAACAGGTGTTCCTGCAAGTCTCGAGAAGGCTGCGAGGTCGTTCAGCAATACCTGCAGGTGCATTGTCCATGAGCATGTCAGGATCACATGCCGGGACTTCAAGAAAATGACCGACGCCCAGAAAAAGGTCCTGTTTGACAAGTTGTAGGATAAGTACGCTATCCTAGAGGCTGACAAGGAAAGAGTGCAGAGGAAAGCCGACAACATCATGTGTGCTGCGCTAAGGACATGGCGATATGAAGCAACGAAGCTGCTAGACGCTGATTTCGAAACTGCAATTAAAATTAAATGGCCAAAGATAGAACTCGAACACTGGGAGGAGTTCGTTGCTGACAAGAAGAGTGATGCATTCAAGGAGAAGAGTCGCCGGGGGAAGGAGTTGCGCGCAAAGAACAAATTCCCCCACCACCTTGGCAGCTGATGTGTTCCAGGGAAGAGACTGATCTGGGCCAAAGAGGACGCCGCACTGATAGTGGCTGGCAAACCGGTTCCTTTCACCGATATCGAGCAGGAACGCGCCCAGATTTGGATGAGGGTGCACACAGTTCTGACCCAGCTACTGGGTCACCAATTATCACGGACCCTGAGCTTCAGGCGGTTTTCAAACGTTTGGTATAATCTAAACCCAATGTCTTCTTGAAATATACTATTGTGCTTCCGATACGCTAACGGCCTGTACCTTGTGCCGTTTCCCTTGCAGAGGCAGCTGTCCCAGCAGCCTGAGAGCTCCCAGGACTCAGTCCATAGTGAGAGGTGGGAAGACCATCTCTCGAAGGCTCTAGGAACGAGGGAGAAGATAGGGCATGTCCGAGGGATCAGGAGCGGGGCTATATGAGACGAAAGTCTTTCATCAAGACCGTGAGGCTGCCCGCCAGAGGAGGAGAGGAAGGCAAACATCTCTTATGCAAGAGATGATAAGGGTAGCCCAGGAGGCTGGCAAGCTGGCGGCGCAATAATTTTTAGAGTCTAGAGGCTACGATGCCCGCGATGCATCTCGTCCACCTGTGCATCCTCATGGACATCAGGGCTCCTATCCTGCTGGATGGAGTAGCTGCGCCTCAGCCTCTGACGTCGCCCCCGAGTCACCAAGTCCCGTCGAAGACATCACTGTAAGCTTCGTCGCCACGGAATCACTTGTATGAGGGCTTTAATTCACAGCATTGTGCGGATAACAAGTATGTACGACACATTGTTTATTATGCAGGGCCCCATAAAATGCCACCTCACTATCCCTTTGCCCGGCGTGAAGAAGACGGTTGCACATGGCCTAGTCTTCCCAACAGTAGGGGGCGCGACATGCCACAACACTGCTATATCTTCCCACATGGCGAGGGTGCAGGTGGACCGCGTCGTCGCCGAGTTCAGTGACATCGCAGTCCCTGTCGTCCCTGAAGAGGATGTCATGAAGTTAGGAAACTACAAAGGGTACTACATCCTATGGCCGAAGTCACAGATAATTATCCCCGGGGTGTCTTCTCCTAGTACATCAACCATCCCCTCTCCATCAACCGGAGCCGGTCCGTCTCTGCTCGGCCTGTGCAGTACGCCCGTTTCGTTCAATGATCGGGATGACGATCCTGCCAAGCAGCAACACACAACGATCCTTCCGTCCCAGGAGAGGAGCAACCCAAGACGGACTCGCCGCCCCGTGAAAGGCGCTCCAAGCATCACCATGACCCGAAGGCAGTACGAAAGAAGATCTTATCTCCAAGCACGCTCAATGCTGCAGTGGACGAAGCGTTGACGGGAGGCAAGAGGGCCTCCTCTCCAGAGCCGGAGAGGAAAAGAAAAAGAGCACACAAATGGGACGGCACTACTGCGAAGGAGGCAAGCAAGGAAAGCAAGAAAAAAGCCTTATCCTTCCAGATATCTGCCGAAACTGTCAAGAAGCCTCGACGAGTAGTGTACGAGGCAGGTGAGCCCTTGCTCCCAGATGATGAGGTGTAGAGGTTGCCCGCACAGATGAAACTTCTCCATGACACAATCATGATGAGGTCACGGAATCGGGATGATTATGAACTACACTTTAAGGTCGAGGTGCCAAAAGATTACGGTTTCTTCCTGGACAGACAGCATGACACTTTTGACATCAATTTTAAAGATATTTTTTGTTGTTCAACCTCTTCCGGCTCGACACCATGCTCGTCAGGCTGTGGGCGCTTCACCAAGCCCAACAGTGTAGGCGTCTGCCCAACTACGCTTTTGGAATAATGGATCCGGTCATCATGAAAGACTACTATGTATGAGAAGCGAAGCCGGTCCTAATATATTTCGTCACTGAGTCATTGATATACCATAAGGACAAGGACTACGTACTCATGCCCTACAACCCCCCGTAAGTTACTTACTACCGTGCCTAGTTTGCTTTTCTTAAGTACGTATCTCCGTCTGTTTATATTCATTCATTACTTTTTACGTAGCGACCACTGGATCCTCATTGTCATCCACAAGCCTTCAAGAATGATATACTATTTTGATTCCCATAGAAGTGCCAAGCGAGACAACTCGGGAATTAAGGAAGTTCTGGAAGCCGCTTTTTGGGAATATAACTTGCGAGGGGGAGGAGCAGAATGCAAGAGCAAAAGCTGATCCACAAATTCAAGTTCCCTTGCAGGCAACAGCCGGAAGGTAGCGTGACATGTGGGTACTACGTCTGCGCTCACATAGACGCGTTCGTCATATCCCACAACCCGCAATGGAGCCAGGATCAATTCAATAATTTCATACACGATCTGGCCAACGATAAGTACGACTGGAGGAAGGACTTTGCCCGCATCCAGAAGACCTTCGCGTACATATCAACAACGAAGTCATTCGGCTAAGCGGTGATTTCTACGCGGGAGTCCAATTACCCGCTTACCACCGCCCTGCAAGTACTAGCCAAGCATCATAGACCTAGAGTAGGGCTAGTGAAAATAAACATTGTTAAATTCATTGTTTGTCGTTTTAATTCGTTGTGAACTAGCTTATGTATGTACTTAATATTTGTGATATTAATTGCTACATATGCTTCATATTGTCTATTCAGATATGTTTAAAAAAAGTTTGATAATACTTCCACTGATGAGCACAGGCTATGTACCTGTCAGAGGAAACAGCTACTGCTGACGGGCGAAAGTCCCCTGCCCATCAGTGAAAATCTATCGCAGGATGCCGCTCGGGCAGCGCTAGAAGGCTTTTCACTGACGGTCCGGATACGCCCGTCAGTGAAAATATATCTCTACTGACGGGCTCTCCGCCCGTCAGTGGAAGTTCTATTTCCACTGACAGGAACTTACTGACGGGCTCCGAACCTGTCAGCGAATGGCGTTTTTTGCTCGTCAGTGTAGGTGTTTCGTGAGGTAGTGCATGCTGCACATATCCTATTGCTAAATCTCCACCCATACCTACCTAGTGAAAAACTCTCTGATCACAATCTCCAGTGATCTGCAGACAACGAATATATCGTCTCATGCCTCCTACCTTTGTAGCATTGTCCAAGAGCAGATCCAATTGGTGCAAAAATAACCAATAAAAAGCCGTTGTCCCAATCAAGATATTATTATGTACCTATTTGCCAACCAAGATATTATTATGTACCCATTTGACAAACCTTAATAACCAATTCTCAAATATATTGGTAATACTACCAGGCGGTTTTAGGTTACCGACCGCTTATACAATAAGCCATGGAAATAAGCAAACTGATAATCAAAAAATAAATGTTAGATGATTTTCTCATCATTATAAGAAAAATATTTAATATTATCATTTTAATTTTTTTTATAAAGATTATCTTTTGTTAAAATAACTCCTACGTTTCAAAAAAAAATTAAGCCCTAAATGCGTTGCCTTTTATTTTGTTGGTGAAGTGTGCGTATATTACGTGGAGCAAAGAGTGTTCAAAATTAAACCGAACAGAATACCGAATCGTATTTACCCAAGTATGCGGTAAGTGTGATGACCCAGTTTGGGGGCAAACCATGGGTGAGAGTAAAAATGTGACAGATGACGAAGAATCCAAAAGTGTCTTCCAACACATGGTTTCCAAGTGACCTGAACCCAAACAATGGGCTGTGCATCAAGGTATATTTGCATTCGGGACTGGCCAGTGCAACATCATCTTCTCCTTTATTTATGTAGCTTTTGCTCCAATCAGGGGTTATTTCTTCCCAATTTTAAGGTGGAGGAAAAAAACAATTTGCTCGCTTATTTTGATGTTCAGGAGAAGATTCAAGGCGCACGGGGCTTTGTCAGTTTGGCACCGTGTCCCAGTTAAATTTCTAAATAATCTCTGCATATTTTCAAAACCGGTTTGATTTTTGGACGGTGTGGTTCATCGGACAGCTCGTGAGGGTGCAATACACCCATGTGTTCCATTGCTAAAGCGGATAACCGTTTCTCGGATTACTTCATGGACGGATAAAAACATAGAAATCTAGGAGTAGGTTACAGCAAGCAGCCACTGATGAGCGGCAACCGGCCAATCTGGTACTGTATCAGTGATTCTATTAGAACTAGTAGGCTTAGCTCAATAGGCTCTACAATTAATTCATAAGAAATTTTAAAGGCCACTCATGTATAGCAAGACAAGATAAAATTATTTAATCTCATATTATCAGTGTTAGTCTCATAATGATAGTGGAAGTAGAGGAAGATCACTTTATAAGGATGAGTACTCCACACTCCTCTAAAGCATAATAAGGAGAGTAGAGGAATACCACGCACGCGCTGCACTGGCTCACCTCGCCTGGCCGGGTAGGGCATGGCAAAGGTCGCGGGCACACGCGAATGGTACGGCAAATTTGGGTTTCTCGATGGACCCAGTCGCAGCTCTCTTTTACTATTTGTTTTGCCATGTGTGAAAATAGTTCAATGTGGACACGTGGTTCAGTTGGATTAGGATCCAAACCGAAACATTTGGATCGCGCACGTGATTATCGGATCCAGAACTACGTAGTGGCTCGTCTATAAGAAGCATGTCTTCCTCCAGACGAACTGTGCGTTTCAATCTGTTCTGCCGTTCTCCACTTCCCATACACATTGCACTGCCGCTCAGGTCTTCTCAGTCCCTTCTCCCGGCGTGCACCAGGCAACGAGAGAGCAGATCTCCGAAACCATCTGCTCTTGAGATCCTGTACGGGTGAGGACGAATAAGATTTTTGGGAAGTGATCAGGCGGCTGCTCACTGCTACGATCTACTGCAACGTCTGTGCTGCATCGATCTCGTCTCTGCATCGATGTCTTCATTGCATCAGTTCTCGTGGTGACAACTCTTCACATCGCTTTCGATAACACCTTGATTCCTGAGATGGATTTAATTAAGTTGATGTCGTGATGCTTGTGTTAATCTGTGATCTAAACATATTTTATGAGATAGTTTTACTGCTATTACTTGTGTCTTGATTTAGTTTTATTTTTCTAGTCATGATGTATTTTCGAAACACACTCAGTTACCGTTACATTTCTTATCACACTACAAACTTTCCCTATGGATATACTCTGTATATCTTTGCTTGATCCATGTTTCAAGAAGCATCAGCTACAACTGTACCACTGTAGGCATCTGGGATCTGTTATGGTCATCCAATTTTGATTTGACAGGAATTGAGACAAATTTCTGCAGGATATTTTTATTGAATTCCTGCGTTACCAAACGCTGTATGCATGTGGCTGATTTCTTTGGCTTCATACAGGGCATTTCGGCCAGGCCAGAAGGTTGATCTGGCTGGGTTTTGCAGCTCCATGCTGGGCCCTTTGGAACATTAGAAACAAGTCTCTTATGAGTATATTTTTATCCGCCAGCCTATCGACACCCTTTACAAAACTCTTGTCTATTTTTGCAGCTGTGGCGTCCGTTGAGCAAGCACCGGGACCAGGCGGCCATCGGGTCTCATGCAGCGCCCAGAACCCAGCTTCTGCAGCTTAGGGCTGCCTCCCAGAGTGACGACGGTGCTTCGTAGGAGGATCGCGGCAGGACCAGGCCGTGCGTCGCGGGGGACCTAGACCTAGTCGGATCTGTCTGGATGTTTTGTCAATACTTGGGGCGTTACTGTAAGCTGGTTCCCCAGCTGCTTTAAACTCGCACTGTTTCCGTGGCTTTATTATACGTGGCTAATTCTCAGTTACCTAAAAATTTTATAAATCTCAATCATCTAAAATTACACATCAATTAGCCTAAAATCGTAGTTTTAAAAGTGTGCAATATTAGTGAAAAGTTACTACAATTTTTAGTCTGTAAAATTGCACATCCTTTAGCCTAAAATTGCAGTTTTAGAGGGGTGCAATTTTAGTGAAAAGTTACTGTAATTTATAGTCCGTAAAATTATATGTTATTTTAGTAGAGATAAGGGTTGTTGGATTTTGATTCAAATGGTTAAAAAGTGACTGAGATTTAAGAAAATTTTAGACAACTGAGAAATAGACCTTCCCTTATTTATAAAATAGGGCGCGTAGCTAAGGATGGAAACTGGCAGCGGATAATCCATATTATCCGGTATTCGTATTCGAGAAAACACTAAAACGGCAAGCAATATCCGTATCTGAATTAAAAACGGATGCGGATATGGATATTATCCGGATTTATTTCTCGAATACGGATGCGGATATAGCACTGGATTATAAAACAAATACGAATATATCAGTATCCGAATAAAGTTATATTAGCCTATTTTAGCAGCTCTCTCTATTTCAGCAGCTCTCTCTAAGTTTCTAACTCCTCAAGCCAATTATGTTGTCCAATAACCTCAATAGGCAGAGCAAAACCCTATTTCTCTATGTGAAACATATTTTTATCATCACTTATCAATGTAGAACTTACTACTATCGTATATCATCGGTTTATATATGTCATGAGCTCATCATCATGTTCATGTACTTATCTAGTTATGTGGTTTACCATAGTCTATCATTAAAGCTATAGGATATTCGTATCCGACCGAATTGAGTATATATCCGATCCGTGTTCGTATTCGAGTAACATCCGATCTGTATTCGTATTTGACAACATCCGTATTCCTATCCTATTCGTTTTGAAAATATGGAAACAGAAGTGGGAAGGGCACTATCCGATCTGTATCCAATCCGTTTCTACTGCTTTAGAAGAGGGCCTAAACATGCGACAAATTTGACCATGTCCTGACGTTTCGCTCATTCGTTTACCGTACTGCCAATTTCTACCGGAAACTTGCAGCAGCCAGAGCCTGAACAACCGAAACACAAAGGTACAGTTCAATTATGCGAAAGCTTAGTCACTAAGTTGCTTTGCTAGCAAGCAAGAATTAACGATTCCCAGCAACTGAAACCGAAATATCCGCACGTAAAAGGTTCCCTGCACCTTTTCCTTTTCAGAAGCCGATTTGTTCTTCAACACATGCCCGTTACGCCACCACGTACACAGCATCTTTCATGCCATTGTCATCAGCAGCATGCAAGAACACTTAGAACAGCTAGCTAACCAGCTACTACAATAAACTAACCAAAAACTTCTTAATTTCTTTTGAGGCGAGAAAAATTCGTAATTTTGGCGTGCACATGGACATGTATCACCAGTTCTTGTCCCTCTTGATCGCGATTAATTACCAAGTCGATCAGGAGCAGTCGACCGTGACGCTGGCGGGCACCATCGTGAATGCGCGGTCCCAGGCGTAACCGAACCTCACTGTCGCCGCGCTCTCAATCCGGCGGCCGTCGCCGACCAGGTAGTCGCGGCCCTCCCGCCGGAACAGCCGCGGGTCCACGGCCACCGAGCTCGCGAAGCCCTCGGAGCGGAGGAACACGGCCCGGAGCGCGCACGGGCACCGGTTCCGCACCGTCACCTCGAACACCGGGTCGAACCCGATCTTCTTGCCGGTGTTGACCTGCTCCACCTCCACGCTCGACGGAGCGCACTTCTCCGACGACGACGACCTCGCCCCTGTATGCCCAACCAAACACAAAGATGAGTCCATCAATCTTCATCGCGTCAAAGACATCAATTGCTAGTTGCGACTCTTCAGAAAGAAGAGGACAAAGAAATCAAGAACTGCAAGAAAGGGGCACGCTTTCAAGTCTCTCTTCTTACCTTGCATCATGAGGAGGAGCAGAAAGCTGGCGAAGAGGAGAAACTTCATGGGCTGTGCCATCACTGCCATGGTGTTCTGCCCAGTTCAGTCCCTGTACTTTGCTTGTGACATGGAAGGGGCTCTCTCTTGACCTTATCACCCAGCCTATTTATAGAGGGAAAGGCTGGAGGAAGAGGGGTGTGCTCAAGACAGAACCAAATGTTTGGTGTGCCTCTCAAGTCATGAGAGGAGACTACTTGGATCACTAGTACTACTGCCTGTGTTTTTGGTCCACAGATTAGTATGCACAGCCACATGACAGAACAATAATCAATCTTGGCCATGTGTAATGGACAAGTGCAGGCAGGAGCTACCGTTAACCCTTTAATTACCAACTTGCTACTTTTACTGCTTTATTACTTGCCCTCTTGTTAAAAGGATGAATAAGAAAATAAAAGACAAGTGAACAAGTTTAAGGTTGGTTCTCTTCTGACTGGCGCATTTTAGATTGGAGATGTTAATGAGGATCTGGGTGGTAGGGTGCAGGGGATGGAGGGAGCAAGTAAAGGTGTTTTTGGAACTTGCTTGTCTGGTTTAAAGGGCTTTATATTTTCTATCTATCGACTTTTGCAAGATTGCTAGTTCAAGATTGGGACCCTTGTCTATTTGAAAATTTCAGTCTTCAAGGAATTGCCATGATTCACATGAGCAACGTGCTGTATTTTTGCTTACTGATGCTACACACGGAAGAAAAGAAAAGTTCATATCACTTGCAATGGCCACTACTTGAACTCCAACGCGATCTAATTAACTAGACAACCGGTGATACTTTAGTTTGGCAAAGTAGGCATGATTCACTTTGAGAGAAGATGATTTAATTACTCAACGAGAGCAGGAGCTCAAGTCAAGCCTAGTCAACGAGGTTCACAACAAACAGTACCAAACTCCATTGAGGCAGTACCCTTGAAGGAGACTTGGTCAATTGACAGTTCACACTAGTCCTACATGGAAATTTCCATGCAGCTATGTCCATGTGAAGCTGTGCGACCGTGAAGGTCATTTCAAGGCTGTCCCTTCCTCTTTCGAAAGAGCAAAGTTACAACACAACGACTCAACTCTTCGCACCTGAAAGAAGATATCAGATCAACGGCTGTCTGTTCATACACTCAAGTCTTACATCCAATGTGAAGCAAGCATTTCAGTCTAGTCAAGTCAACTCCGTGAGTCTCCATATGTATTCGGTTTTTGGATCTATACACCGGCCAACTGAAGAGTCTTCTCCAAGTCTACTAGAAGGACAAGCCAACCAGCCATAACTTGGAGACTGACTTGTGTGCAGTTTATCCACGAGAAGGTGCTTATCTATTGGAGAAAATGAAGTCAAGTATGTCTATTACTTTTTCCCAGACTTTTTTTCATATTGATATAGTGCCTAAACAATGCATGGATTGTATTACAAAGGGTGATTTCGCAGCATAGGTTGCCCTGTTAAAAAGTTTACAGGCGCGTGTTTACTACTAAACTAGATGGATAAACAGCAGAGTTTTATGGTCCCACAATTTTTCGTAACAATTCAGTTGCTTCTCATTTGCAGATATAGTATTTGTTAGATTTCCATTTCTCGAATCTGAATTTCAGAAATGTTGAAGTAACCGAAAGATCGAAAACTAACACGACGTCCTCATAGTCTTTTGGTCTCATGGCATCGCCTGCCTTCCCCACTGCCTTTCTTCCTCTGCATCTCTGCCGCCATCATCTTCTCCATGAGCTCCACGTGCCTCGCTCCCCTCCTTCGTTGCCGTCGTGCATCTTAATCGTGACGAAGACAAAGCTAGGGGGAAGATGATTTCCTTGACGTACCGGTCATACCGCCTTGCGGAACATGGTAATCAACACGCAGACGGTATATAATATCCACGCACCAGCTCCTCTCACTGTATTCTGCTGGGTTATTGCGTTGAGTCATGTAGTGGAGGACAACATCAACAAGACCCCATTTAGTAATTACGAGCGTGAAGCTGGGTGCATTGTTTGTTCTAATTCTAGTTGGGCCTAGATTTATGGCTGGACCAGCACACTGTTGCGATTGATAAAACCCAAGCATAGTTGTACTTCAGTCTCAGCTTACTCTGTACCCTTACCTTTTTGACTTATACATTTGCCACTTTTCCTTTTCCATCAGTGTGCGTCCTCTTTTAAATTTGCCACTCCCGACTGTTACCATCCCAACGCCATTGACAGGACCCACCTGCTAAGTTTATCCCACAAAATTAACTAATTTCCCCTCTTCCTCCTCGTCTTCCTCCTCCATCCTTCCTCCCCTGTCCACCTAGGCTAGCTCCGAGCTCCCCTCGCCCCTCCCCGGCCTCCCCTCCCCACGGTGCTCCCGTCCCCTCTCAATGGCACAATGAGCTTCCCTGCCAAATACCCCTCCCCGCTCTTAAATCCAGCAGCCGAGGAAGTCGCCGCTCCCCATTTGCTCGCCTTTGCGAAGCTCCCGTGCCCAGCTCCCCGAGCTCCGGACTCCTCGATGCGGCCCAAGATGGCGGCACATAGTCGAGGCCTTGCGGTTTCTGCGACCTCGCTGCCCTGCTGGCACGGCCTTTTGGCTTCTCCGTTGACGTGGTAAGGTGCACGAGGACACAGCAAGAAGAAGCTGTCGTGGCAACTAACTACTACGGCTGCAAATTAATTGGCCGCTGCGCTTGGCTCTCCTTGTGGTCTGCATTGGCGCCGCTGGAGGGGGACGATAATCATCGTCGTCGGGCTGGCAAGCCTGTTGAGCCTACGAACTCAACGCACCGCTCTCCATGGTTGCCGAGCCTTGCGCCGCCACCTGAGCTAACCGGAGAAGTTTGCAACTCTGGCAATGACCTCCGCACCACAGCCCATATAGGGCCTTTACTATCGGTTCCAGTCCTGCCGCATGGTTCGCCATCCTCCATGGTAGGGGAGAGAAGGATGGAGATAGAGGGACAGACGAGCATAGGGAGGAAGAGATGGATCTACGTGAGAGAGGGAGAGAGTAAGAGGAAGGAGATCTGATAGGTGGGCCAAGGGTATTTTGGTCATTTCATGTCGTGCTAACAGGGAAACTGATGGAATGGCAAATGTGGAACGCACATGAGCGCAAAAGTGGCAAATGTGTACCGTTTGAAAAAAAGAAAAAGGGAAAATAGCAAGTTGGTGCTCAAGCTAATGGCTTAAGTGTAAAGTTCCCGAAAAGAATACATGATTGTCATTCTTTACCGTGTAAAACTTTTTATACCACACTAGATACAAGTTGCAGATGTAAATACAATTTACTTATATTTATGTAAACTGAGGTTGTAGGGACTAAATGGTATTCACGTACAAGTTGAGAAATATGGCGGATGTCACTAGTGGGCGGTGCTGCCATAATGGTATTCACATACAAGCTGAGGAACGTGACGAATGTCCCTATTGGGAGGTACGTTGTTCTAGGAAGACTATTATAAGATGTGGGTAGGTATAGGTAATGATCGTCTCTCCATTTAACGATGAAGGTGAGCACGCTCGGCGGCCAGCTCGAGGAGGCGCTGCAGGGAGTCAATCACAATGACGAATGAGGTGGACAGAAGAGCGGTAACCCAGGCCCTCTATCTAGAGGAGAACCCCATCCGCTGCATAAGATCGAGCAAGTAAGAGCATCTCCAACCCACTGACCTTCTGAGTCCCTATCCCTAAATTAGGGTATTCTCCTCCAAAACGTCGCTCCAGCCCGCCTCCCAAACGAGTCCGTATCCCTGTCGCACTTCCCTTCCTCCCCTCCCGAATCCCCATCCGTGGGGAGTGAGCCGGACTTCCCAAATCGCCAACCGCCGGCTTCCCCGTCTCCTCCTCGCGTTCCCGCCCGCCCTCGGAGCCTTCCCTCCCTCAGCGGCGGCCGCCTCCCCCCGCCTCCCCGAGCACCGCCGCTTCCCCGAGCAGCTCCGCATCGTTGAGCACCGCCGCCTACCCGAGCAGGTCCCCCTCCCCGAGCACGGCCGCTTCCCCGAGCAGCTCCGCCTCGTCGAGCACCGCCGCCTCCCCGAGCACATCTGCTTCCCCGAGCACCGCCGCCTCCGCGAGCAGATCGACCCTGCCGAGCACCGCCGCCTCCCCGAGCAGATCTGCCCTCCCGAGCACCGCCGCCTCCACGAGCAGGTCCTCCGCCTCCGCGAGCACCGCCGCCTCCCCGAGCAGATCCACCCTCCCGAGCTCCGCCGCTCTATTTATAGGGGTTTGGGGGCTGTTTGAGCTGGGATTTCGAAATGGCTATGCTTTGACACCTTATTGAGTGATTCATCAGTTGTTTTGGTGAATATGCTGCTTGCATGGCAGCCCCTAACTGATGCTTATCCCTTTCACAAGCTGGAGGTGGCAAGGCAATGCCACCAGCTGCTTATGGTGAATGCGTTCCTCTTGGACAGGTTGTGGGTTTTGTGAATGTTGCCTAACGTGAAGTATGCTTGTGGCTGATCTGATTTTGAACTTTAATCAAATGTTAAGCTGGATTAGCTGGATTATTACATGAAAGCTAATTTAGCTCAACAAACTCAAGGTAGCCTATATGGAGGTTAGCTTAACTGAAATTGACTTAGAGACTTAATCTTGTTGCCTTATTGCTTATTCGGATGTGGATGCCTAACCATTTGTTGCCTTATAATGTGTTGCCTCCGGAATGTTGCCTTAAAAATGATGCCTTAAGATTGTTGCCCCTTGCTAAGAATTGTTACCTAATTAAAGATTAACTCTAGGTCAATCTACTCCCATTTGAATCCAAAACCAGTTCTTTGGATTCTCAAGGCTAGCCTCCTACACAAATGCATTTCCAAAATGGAAATGCAACATTTCTAATCCTTAACCCACACTCTTTGGTAGTATTTTGTTTTATGTGCAGGTTGAAGAATCAAAGATTGGAGATGAGGAAAAGCTAAGGAAAGAAGTGAAGATGAAGTTTAGAAATTTTTAGAACTTGGTCTTTTCTTTGTAACATCTTTGCTTTGTAATATTTTAATCATTTGTAAATCTGATTTTTGGACACTTGTAATTGGAACAGAATTTATTTGAATATATATGCTTCCTGGAATTGCTTTGTGATACTCATATATATGTGTATTGGAGTTGTATTACTTTTGCATATACATATGTGAAATGTTTATCCAATGTAAATAATATGTTAGTTGGAGGATATTAATTTAATATAGGAGAGGGAATATAGGGAGTGAGATTAGGGAGGTGGGTTGGAGGAGGAAGAAATTTAGGGAGGGAATCTTTTGGGATGACTTCCCAAATAGGAATTTGGGTAGTGGAATTAGGGAGGTGGGTTGGAGATGCTCTAATCCCAGCGCACCGAGCCAAATACTTTGGCAATGTCAAGTTTGAACAACAGGGTCCGGGTTTTGGATTGATGGAGGTTTCGCAAAATCTCGTACGTGCATATAATTTTCGTGGATACTCCTTTGGCGAATGAAAGCACTCTGAGAAATTGAAATGAGGTGCTTCATGTGTGGTTCAGTCTGGCGACCATCATTTTGGAAATAATTTTTCCAATCCAATGTATCAATAGGCCAGAAATACACGATCTCCTTCGCCCCATCTTTCTTCGGCACCAAGACGATGTTCGCCAAGTCGAGCCACTGTAAATTAGCCACCTGGAGGTTGGAGAAGAGAGTAATCACTGCCATCATCTCATTTTTTAAAGTTCCCCAACAGGATTTGAAGAAAGCTCTAGAGAAGCTGTTAGGCCCAAGAGCTTTGCCGCTCAGCAAGCTATTGATCGCTTATAGGGCCTTGTCCACCGTGAAAATTTTCCCCTAGGTCACGGAGATCAGTCACCACCGGGTTCAATCAAAGTTGATCTCCCTGTGTGTGCTGTCACGAAGCATGGGCTCAGTGATCAACCTGAAACAAGCAAGTATTCCATTAAACTAGGACATGCTGGCAAGGTCACCAGCTACAGTTCATTACAAAATCAGAAAAATGGTCAACCCAGGTTTCAAAGCTGCCATTTCCTAACCCAGCTCCATGCGCAGCTAAAGTGTGCGCAGCCATATTACATGATTTTGGACAAGCGTTTAATTTTACAACATCAAAGGCAAACTTAACTGAAACTTAATATCCTAGAAAAGAGATCCTAGTGCTGCTAGATTATAATCTTCAGAGGAGATCGCCTGCTTCAGCACAGTGGAGTCACTTTTCAAGATAATCCTGTCGCATCCCATCCTAGCTGCAGCGTTAATAGCATGTAACATAGCTAATAATTCAGCGTGAAGAGCATTAGCTATGTGCTTCAGGTTGCCTGCTCCTGCAGCAACCAATTCACCAAGATCATTCCTAATTGTAAAACCCCATCACAAAAGGCTCCATCAGTATTGATTTTCAAGAACTCACTTGGGGGAGGAGACCACTTGTGGTTAGTGGGTTGCTTCAAAGTCATCCTCCTTTGCTTGATGTTCCTATATTCAAGCACATGATAGTTAATAGAAGATAAGATAACTTGAGGAGCTCTCATTTCATTACCCACATTCACTTTGTTTCTTTCATGCCACCATATCCAGAATAATATACACACCTTCATTTGTTGTTCTTCATCTAGTTGGAACACTTCTTCAAACAAACTCAAAGGATAAGGCATTGGATGAGCTTCAATCTGGTCTGTTCCATTTGGGCCATTCTCCATATAAACTTCACTCTTTTGCATTTTAAGAAACAATGACCACCATCTTCATCAAAACAATAACATAAAGGACACTGGGTGTCAACATCCATCCCTCTACGTTTTAATCGTGTTCTGAGGGGTAGACTGTGTGTTGCCATTCTCCATAAGAAATGCAGAACTTTGTTCGGTAAAGGTAAAGCCCAAAGTTTTTTCCAATTGAAACTGTGGGTTTCACCTTTACTAGCTGAGCTAGATGCCAGTCCATGAACTGACTCCCGATAAGCAGAATCCACTGCCACTTTGTATGTAGATTTCACCGAAAAGACCCCTTTTTCATCGAAATGCCAAGCAATGAAATCATTTATGTCTTCATGAACTGGGATTTGCATAATTATCTCCGCATCTTCTGCATTGAAAGTCTGGTTTACTAATTCCATGTCCCATGAATTCGTGGCTGGATCAATAAGTTCACTAACCTTGGTAACTAGGTGATTTCCTTTGAAAGAGGTTACTTTCCTAGTTATGCCTTGAGGAAGCTAGGGATCTGACCAAATATTGATGTTTCTCCCATCTCCAACCCTCCAAATGATCCCCTTCTTAAGTAGTTGAACACCTTTTAAAATGCTTCACCATGCATAAGAAATACCACTTTTGGGGCTTGCTTCCAAGATACTACTTCCTGGGTGGTATTTTGCTACAAGCACCTGAGCGCACAGAGATGACGGGTTCTGTAACAGACGTCATGCTTGTCTTGCAAGCATAGCTACATTGAAAAAGTATAAGTCCCTAAAACCCATACCTCCATCTTTCTTTGGTTTTGATAATTTCTCCCAAGACATCCAGTGAAACTTGTTTTCTTTATCCGTCTGACTCCACCAGAATCTATTAACCATTAAGCTAAGGTCATTGCATAAGGATTTCGTGATATCAAAGCAAGCCATAAAGTATACAGGGATTGCCTGAGCTGCTGCCTTTATTAATACTTCTTTGCATGCTTTAGATAGTAGTTTCTCTTTCCATCCCTGTAACTTGTTCCACTCTTTCTCCTTTATATACTGAAAAGTTTTTGCTTTTGCTTTCCCAATGTAAGCAGGCAGACCCAAGTATCTCCCTTTAAGTCCTTCAAATGAGATTTTCAGAGTGTTTCTCACTTCTTCCCTCTGCCAGGTCTTTGTGTTCTTGCTAAATAGAATTGTCGATTTATCCTTATTGATCATCTGACCCGAACATGCTTCATAAGATTCCAGAATGGAATTTATCACCTGGGCATTGTCTACATTTGCTTCCATGAGTAAATGAGAGTCATCCGCGAAGAGTAAATGACTTACACTCGGAGCTTCCCTGCAGATTCTGATGCCCTTCAAATTACCACTTCTCTCCGCCTCATAAAGCATAGCAGAGAAACCCTCCGCGCATAAAAGAAAGAGATATGGCGAAAGGGGGTCTCCTTGGTGTAAACCTCTTTGGGGAAGGATGATATTTGTCACATTTCTGTTCACCTTCACTTGATATCTGACAATGGTTACACACTTTATTACCAGATTGACCCATTCTTGGTGAAAACCCAGTTTTATCATAATATCATGAAGGAATCTCCATCCAACACGATCATAAGCTTTGCTCATATCCAGCTTCAAGGCTGCATAGCCCACTTTCCCCACTTCTTCTTCTCTGTAAAAAGTGTGTTAGTTCATAGGCTAACAAGATATTGTCAGAAATCATACGACCGGGAACAAAAGCACTTTGGTTGGGAGATATAATATTAGGAGGACGGTTTTTAATCTATTAGTGATTACTTTAGACATCACCTTGTAGACTACGTTGCAAAGGCTTATGGGGCGCAGCTCTTTCATGCTTTCTGGAAGGGCAGTCTTCGGAATTAAAACCACCATGGTGTCATTCCATCCTTCCGGCATGACTCCCCCCTTTAGTGTGCTTAGAACCTCCTTAGTGACTTGAGCTCCCACTGTTTGCCAAAATTTTTTATAAAATATTGCAGGCATTCCATCTGGTCCAGGTGCCTTGAGATCCCCTATACTGAACATTGCCGATTTCACCTCCTCCTCAGTGTATTCAGCACAAAGGTCATCATTCATTTGGCTAGAAACTTTTGGGCTAATTGTTCTTAGAATGTTTTCATTGCTGGGCCCTGCTACAGACGTGAAGAGGTTGGAAAACTAATCAGCAATGTGCTCCCGTATTTGTTCTTCTCCTTCAATCCACACTCCATCTTCTCTTTTTAGTCTTCTGATTGTATTCCTTTTCCTCCTCTCAGATGCAAAAGCATGGAAAAAAGCTGTGTTTTTATCACCCACTTGAAGCCATTTGACATGTGCTCTTTGCTTCCGAAACACATCCTTTTGCTGCTCTAGTCTTTCCAACTTTTCTCTCAAGAAATGTTCACGGGATACAAATGCTTGCTCTATTGGTGCTCTTCTGACTTGTTCCAGCTCCACTTTAATTGCTTTAATTCTTTTCTCTAGGTCACCCAGAAAATTAGTATCCCACTCACGAAGATCCCCTGTCACTCTTCTCAGTCTTTGGGATAAATCACATTCACCTCGTAAAGTAGCAGTAGTCCAAGCATTATTAACCACCTCCTCGCAGTTTTCTTCCTGGAGCCATTTAGCTTCGAACCTGAAAACATTGCTACCTTTTTGTTGTCTCCAAGTTTTAACTGCCCCTTCCAAAACTATGGTTATGGGCCGATGATCTGAGTGTCTTGGATCTCCAACCAAAACCTTATAATAAGAAAATCTCGTACACCAACTACGAGAACTGAAAGGACATCTAAGCCCCTAAGTGGGTTTGGTGTAAATGACAAATGATTAGGGGACTAACCATGTTTACAAAGTATATGAACAGGTGTTAGTCCAAGGGTTTATAAGCAAAGGTTGTCGGAGACCCCCTAAGCAAAAAGGAGAGAAGAAGACGACGTATTGAAATTGTGCATTTTATCTTATGCTTGAGTCATAGGAAAGCCGGACTATTAAGAGGGGCAATGTGATGAACAAGAGGGTGGAAACATATATCCTATGAGATCTTACATCCACAACCCATGTTCGAGAAAAACCCCAAGAGAGAGCAAGTGAGAAGCCTCATTTTATGCACTGCTTTTTGCTCTCTGTATGCACCCGGATTTTGGTCCGGAGGTCCCGGACCAGACCTCCGGGCTACCCGGAATCCGGATGGACTTCCGGATGGAATGCCAGACCAGTCCAGTAGCTACTGGACTGGTCCAGAAGGCAGCCCGAAATCCGGATGGTCCGGAGGTTCGGCCCAGAGGTTCCGGATGGACTTCCGGACCATGCGCGCAGAACCCCAACGGGCAGATTTCGGGAGGGCCTATAAAAGGCCCACCCCTTCTTCCCCAAAGGGTACTCGACTTGAGCTCTTTGAATCTCTCTCTCCTCCATCATTTTTTAAGCTCATAGCTTAAGAAGCTCCTCTCCTAGTGCTCAAATCCCATCAAGCCTTTGAGGAAAAAGAAAGAGGAGCCCTAGATCTACAATTCCACCAAGCTAAAGTTGAATCCCCCTTGAGTTTATTGTGTTGCTTGTTACTCTTGGGATTTTGGGAATCCCTAGCCGGTTGGTGTCTCTCGGAAGCCTCCAAGTTGTGGATTTGTGCTCTGGGATTGTTTGTGAAGGTTTGGAGGCCACCTCAAGGTCTACCACTAGTGATTTGAGCTCGGGCTTGGTTTGCCGAGGCTCAAAGGAGAAGAAGGCGAGACTTGGTGTCGTGAGGTGCTTTGTTTGGCCTCCGCCTCTCCAACGGAAATTAGCACCCTTCCCAAGGGTGTGAACTTAGGGATAAATCTTCGTCTCCAACTTATGGTTATTTCGTTCCCAAATCTCTACTTTGTGTTTGATTGTGATAACTTGTTTATCTTGTGATTGTCTTTGAGTTAATTGCATCTTGGCATATAGGTTGATTCACTTAGTTGCACATTTAGAGAATCTATAATTCCACACTTCTCTAAAAGGAATTGAAAAAGGCTAAAATTTGTAGTCGCCTATTCACCCCCTTCTAGTCGATATCTTTGATCCTTCAAGAACCCACAGCTCTATCAAGCCTCTCCTTAACATGCTAGCATCATAACTGTTGTTTCTCCCTGTGTACTTGTCACCCATGTATCCCAAGTCACAAAGCCCACAATCTGACAAAGCCATTCGAAAACTCTCCATCTGATTTGGCGCCCGAGCTGGCCCTCCCTTCTTCTCATGGCTATAGAGGACCTCATTAAAGTCACCAGCACATATCCATGGAATGTTGAGTTGTTGATTAATAATTCTTAGGAGCTTCCAGGTTTTGTCCCTCTTATTAGTTGCAGGTTCTCCATATATGCCTGTGAATCTCCATTTGAAACCATCATGTTCCACAATTTTCACATCAATGTGATATCTAGAATAATTATGGAGTTCAACATTTACATGCCTTTTCCACAATAAGGCCAAACCCCCACTTCTGCCCTCACAATTCCTCACCACCATCTTTGACATGCCCAGTAAATACTTGAACCATTGCATTCCCCTCTCATCCATTTTGGTTTCAGACAAAAAGAGAATATCAGGGTCCTCCCGCTTCTGGAGATCCAGAAGTCCACGAACTGCCAGGCCATTCCCCAATCCCCGGCAATTCCAAGCTGATATTCTCATTTTGGCTTGCCAGGCTGTCCTCGCAGCCCGGCGTTTACTATCTCTGATTTGGTATTTTCATCATACACACCATCCCCATTCCCCTCACCGTCCACTTCCATTCTGACCTTCTTTGCAATCTTAGCCTCCAAGTCTATTTCCATCAGATCAAAATTTCTCTTTTTCAGTACAGAGTCAAAGACCTGCTTTTTTTGGTGATTCTCTTTAGATCCTAGCAGGCGCTTGAAAGTGCCTCGTTTCGCACTTGCCCCTGATATCACTCCCTGGATTCCTTTCTTTTATCATGCTCATTATCCTTTAGCTGGGACTTCTCCATCTCTCCGTGATCATCCTTCACTGTTGCTGAAGAAAGTCCTCTCATTACTTTGTCTTTTGTCACCCGATCTGAGTCCACCGGTTCTTCACACTTTTTGCAAGGATAGGTGTCTATGTTTTTATTCCCTGTCTCACCTGAATGCTTATTGTCCTCGAACACTGTCAGCGTGTAGACGCCTCTAGCGGTGGTCCGGTTGGACCCCCTTTGGGATTCGGCTAGGGGCGATATAGAGCTTTTCTTATGAGCCGGTGACGGATCGTGGGGTAGGTAATGTTTTGATGCAGAAGACACAAAGATTTATCCAGGTTCAAGCCACCCGGAGGTGTAATACCCTACGTCCTGCTTTTTGTGGTGTTTGTATTGATTCTATGGAGGTTACAGAGCTGTTCTTCCTTTTTGTAAGAAGAGAGTTTCTCCCGGCGCTCCGATCCTCTGGTTCTTGCTAAGGAACCAGTCAGAGAAGAGAGTAACCGGGGGTGTAAAGAGTCTAATCTAGAGTTGTATGCTTATTGATCGGCCAACCCTTTGCATGGCCTCGGAACTCCCCTTATATACCCGGGGGTTTACCACAGCGGCCAAGGGCAACTACAGGCGACTTGGGCGCTAAGGAAACGCCCATTCCTTCATTTAATGCGCTGCGCCGACTTCCGCGAAGGCATGGGCGACCTGCACCGGCCGTCGAAGGGCGCTGTAGATAAACAGGTGTTTACTGACACCCCATGCCCAGCGGGTCCCGCAAACGGAGACTTACCGGGCTCTTTCTGACAGAGTGGGTGAAATATCCGCTCCTGGGCCCCGCGGGTCAGCAACCAAACGCGCCGCGGGACGTGCGGTGATTTGACCCAAGGCGGGCAAAAAGGGCTGACAGCGACGCAGGCGCGCGGGGCGACGCGCCTGGTCGGTCAACAAACTTGTCAGATGGACCCATCCCCTGGCAGGGGCTATGGCAAAAAGGGCTTTACCCTGCGCGGATGGGAACCGTTCTGACCAATAGCGTGCCCGCATAGGGCTTACCATTTAATGCTCGAATGACAGGCATTAAATGCCTCTGCCGGGGCTGAGGCTTGCCGGAGAAGCCAAGCTCCAGAGCGGCGCGCCCGGGGAAGGGCCCCACAGGGGGACCCCACGACCCCCGAGCGCTCTGGTCCCGAGCAGCCCCTTCGGCTTCCGAAGGGTGCCAGCTGTCCCGGGTTGTCCCGAGCGACCCCGAGCGCTCGGGGAGCGCTCCCTAGAGGGTCACTCGGGGCCCCTCGTGGGGGGGAACGCCGAGAGGATCGCTCGGTGGCTCGCCCCGAGCAATGGCCCCGAGCAAACCCCGGGGCCCCACACTTCTCGGGACGCCGGATCGCTCGGGACGTCGGGCGCTCGGGGAGAGGGCCCCGAGCGCTCCCTCAATTCTTGAGCCTCGGGCTCTCGGGAGCCCAAGGCCCCTTTAGAATACTCGCGCGGGCGCGACGCTCGGGGGAAAGCCCCCGAGCATTGGGCTAGACCGCCGGGCCCACCTACTGCGGCGACGGGGTCCTTTCTGGTCCGGCCGCCACGTGTTTCACCCTGCGGCCTCTGGTTTGGCCCCCGCCGGCGGTTCGGGGGACCCTGGGCCCCATTCCGCCGACAAACACCAACTTCTTGCCTTCCACTGTCCCATTCGTATTATCCTGAGCTGACTTAAGAGGGCTCGTGACTTCATTTTCTTCCCCACTTCTTGGTTTTTTGTCATTCCTGCCTGCTGGCAGACTCTTCCTCCAAGAAGGACCATCACTCCGCTATTTGCTCTCTTTACTATCTGCACTATGCATAAACCAAAAATCCTCACGTTCACTTGAGCTTCTACTCTTTTCTTCACTGGAACTTCCTTTATACATAACTGCATGCAGCCAAGGACCAAACTGTCTATCACCTACACTTCTAGGTTTAGATGGACAAGCCCTTTCTGTGTGACTGATGATACCACAATTGTAGCAAAAATCTGGGAGATGCTCATATTCAAAAGAGACAATTTTCTCCCTCTCCTTTTTCTCTTTCTCCATATCTTTAACTCTCATCATTACCTCAGAAGCTTGCCCCTGATCTTCTTCCTCTTCTTCTATTTCTAACGTTATGAACCTCATAATAGGGACTGTTATGTCCATCTTCACTTTGATCCTCATAAAGGAGAGCAAGCATGTTTCTTCCCAATCTTGACGCTTTTATTCTCTGCGTCCGAAAGCTTTAGATTCTTCAATCTTCCTTCCACTCCGTCCATCACAGGAGCCTTTCCGACCCCCATGTCAGCCGCACCCTGCAGCACCGGGGCAAAGCCGACCTCTCAGCCGCCTCCGGTCCCCGCCGCTGCCGCTCGCTTGACTGGGGTTAAAGTAGATATGCTACGATTGCACACCCTAGCAAGCGCGAAAGGCTTTAAAGTGGGTTCTCTCAGATTTTGGTGATTCCTCACACAAGGATGGGATTTAGGGATCTGGACAGCCGGAGCTCCTCACCACCCCTTTGACTGAGCTATGGGCCTGAAGGAAGAAAACGGCTTCGGATCGCTCAAAACGTTGCGAGAGATTGGGTGAAACGAGCAGAGATCTAGGTTTTTCGTGGATTTGGGAAATGGAATGAGCGGCAAAGTCGCCGACTAGAACATTGTGGAAAGTTGCCTGGAAGTTGCCAGAAGTCAGCAAACACCGTCACGAGCGGACGGACCCTCTGACTCAGTGATCAACCTTGCTGAATGTTGTTCTTTTTCTCACGTTGACTTTAAGGTTGAAAAACCGAGTGTTAGCGTCTTCTTCACGCAAGTTTGTGATTCTTGAGCTTTGCTTTTTAGTAGCTCAATCCAAAACCACGAAGCTCTCTTCAAAGGTCGAGAGTGCCTTGTGCCCTTGTGCGACCTCGAGCCCTAGGATAACATTGAGGGCCATGTGAAGATGAAGTTTGGCGTCGAAAAAGAGACTTTTGCTCCAAGTGTTGATGTGTGTGAGTTGTACCTGCAAGTATTTAGAATTGGAAATTTTAGTAGTTTTTTATTTGAGCGTTCAGATGAAGATCCATTTGCACCATCGTGTTCTTTACGGTATGATATTCAAAACAAGACCCTATTAGTACATGGAACAAAATATAAAAGATTAGAGAACAAATCAAATGCACTAATAGAACATAATGCAGCATTAGTTGAAAAAAATAAGATACTAATGGAATAAATTGATAGTGCACGGGATACTTAACACTATTAGTGGAACACAAATAAAACATTAGGACTATTACTTTGAGAAATGTTCAAAAAATTCCATACATTATTTTTTTGAAAAATATCTTGATAAATCACAGAAAATTTTTCATCTATTTGAAAAAGTATGTACATCCAGCTTGTGAAAATGTCCTTCTAAAGGAAAATGTACCACTCTATCGAGGAAAAAGGAAAAATGTTGCACGAAAAATATTTTATTAGCTCTACAAAATATTCACTTAACTCGACAAATTGTTCTAGATTCCGAAATGAACGAGGCGAATTAATTTTGCTAATTTCGTATTTTCATATCAAACAACTAAAAATCACACGCTGTTGGAATAGAATCATAGCTATTCCACCTGTGGAATAGAAACAACTGTTAGCGAAATATTTGTAACTTGAGAGAATATCTAAAATGAAGAACAGAAAAGGGAAAAGGAAGGTAAAAAGAAAGAGAAGAAAGATAAAAGAACGAAACCACGGAGCCGTGCTAACACTCGGACTGGAACACGCAAAGGAAAACGAAAGGAGTCCGCCGTACCATGCTAAAGCTGACCGATAGTCCAGTACATGCAGAGGGTAGCACGGCGTCCCTCCAATCCTGCTTGCAACTCGAGTCCTTGGAATTTGTCCACGAAGGTCGAGACCTTAATGTAGAGCACGCATATTTTGGCTAATAGATTTTTGTCATATAGTTTTGGAAGACATGTTTGATTCCTCCAACGGCCGGACCTTGTACCTCCAAATATTATTCAATAAAGTTCTATGGTTCCTTTAAAAAAAAATATGAAAAGCGGGAGTGAGATGGATTGATTGACGTAGTTGATGGGGATATGCAGATCTTCTTACGCAGAGCAAGCGGCGAAGGTCAGATTGGTGGGTGATGGGCAGAGTTTTCATTTCACTAAGAGAGTGGATTTTGTACATGTACATGTGGGTATATGAGTTAAGGATTTAGGTCAATTCTCATATTTATGCATCTCAAAAAATTCTCCAAAAATTCATAGATGTTCATCATGTTATAATGTACAAACCCACAAAATTTCATGCAAAAATATAATCAAGAGTGCCCTACACAAAAAGACAAAAAATTGTTGCTGCGTTGTTTTAAAAATAAATTGAATTTTTTGTCTTTTTTGTGTAGGGCACTCTTGATTATATTTTTGCATGAAATTTTATGGGTTTTGTACAATATAACATGATGAACATCTATGAATTTTTGAAGAATTTTTTGAGATGCACAAATATGAGAATTGAACTAAATTCTTAATTCATGTACCCACATGTACATGTACATTTGCTTTTCTCTTTCACTAAATCATCATCGATACCAGCGTTACGCATGGACAAGTTGATGTACAATAGAGTAATATCAATCTTTTCTTAACGAAGTTATATAAGAAAATTATTAATTTAGAGGAAAAAAAGAAAATCTGCCTTCTCTTTGTTAAAGAGTGATCTCGTCATGTCTAAGAAAAAACTATTTTCTCTATTCTATGAGATGTTATTTTTTCTTTACTCATTTTCTAATTTTAGTTCAATCACTAAATGCTTTTGTATACATGCAAGTATTAATTACTAAAGATAACATTAAAAAGTAACTTATTGGATAATATGTTTTTATTGCCATCTCTAGATAATGTAGAAGTCACAAAAAAAGCTGTGTTTTCTATGACCGTACATGCCCTAAGAAACTCTTCTATTCTTTAGGAAGGTTTTTATGTTCACTTTTGCTAATTCTTAGTTTTTCAAAAAATTTATAAATCTCAGTTACCTAATATTGTACATTATAGCCTAAAATTACAGCTCTAAAAGTGTGTAATTTTATTTAAAAATTACTATATTAATGTTTAGTCCATAGATTATATTAAAGTGAGGTGAGAATAAAGATGATTATATGTTGATCAAATGCTTAAAAACGTGACAGAGAATTAAGCAAATTTCAGCAACGGCAATCTCTTTTACTCCGTATCTCAAGAGTCATGTTCCATATATTCGTGGGATTCTGGAAATCAACGCATCTATCACAGGATTGGCATGTAATCAATTGAATTTAATTCTATCTTAATTATCACCTTATGCGCGCATGCATGAGCCAGGCCCCGGTTACATATAGGGCCCTATGCATGCTCATCTCATCACAGCGCAACCAAATCAAACACATAAAGCTCAGATCGATACACATATATTTCAGGAGAAAAATCAGCAGAAATGGCTTCCACGGCGATGGCCACCATCTTCCTCTTCCTCGCCGCCCTTACCTGCCATGTCCACAGAGGTAAGATCATACTATCATTGGCCGTACTATATATGCGCGTTGGTCTTGAGTAATTTTGATTTGGTGGCCATATGCATGCACGCATGCAGGTGGCGCCCAGGGCTGTCAGCTGTCGGACATCCACATCTCGCTGGACAAGACGGGGAGGGTCGTCGAGGGCCAGCCGGAGTACGTGGTGACCATCGACAACACGTGCTCGTGCGAGCAGGCCGGCGTCAACGTGCGCTGCCTCGGCCTGCCCAGCGTGGAGCCGGTGGACCAGAGCGAGATCCGCACGGTGGACAGCGAGCTCTGCCTCGTCGCCGACGGCGGGCCCATCGCTCAGGGGTCGCCGGTGACGTTCACCTACGCCTGGAAGACGCCGCAGGACTTCACCGTTGTCAGCGCCAGGCCACAGTGCTGAGGAGTTAGGGATGGCTGAACCTCTGTGTTTTCTGTGTGCATGGTTCGACCGTGAAATGTTAATTCTTCTTTCGTGAACATGCCGTGATGTAAACATACTATGAGGACATCTAAAGAGCATACGAAGAGGCAGAGGAAATAAAATCTCCGTACGAGCTGCCGGAAAAAAAACTACGCAAATTTCCCTAACGCTACAGCTAAAACTGCTGGCAGGGACGGTCGTAGGACCGTCCCTACGTGGCGTAGAGACGGTTTAGCCCCCGTCTCAAAGTCATTGCCGTAGATGCAGTCTCTAGGTCCGTTTGGTTCGGGATTAAGTTAACTAGGTTAGCTAACTTTAATCTGGATAAATTAGTTTAATTTTAATTTTATATTTAGCAGCTAACCCAATTAACTTAAATTACTGTTCGACTAGATTAGGAATTAGCAATACAAAAATCAAATTTAAGAGAGCTAGTTGTACTGGGTTAAGTTATTCCATCTGGGTTATACGGGTTAAATAGTTTTAACCGGGTTAACTTCACCTCGCCTAACCCAAAGGTGTTTGACGGGTTAAGTCCCTAATCCACCCCTTAACCCTGAACCAAACAGGGCCTAGGTGTATGAGACAAGTTGCATAAACGTATCTACAAGTAGAGACGGTTATAACTATCTCAAGATACATGACTCAAATTCAGTTTTGGAGTTTGAAAATATGATTCAAATAAAAAAATCAAATTTCAATCATGTAGATACAGTGATAGCTATCTCTACTGCAATCTAAACTTATTTGTAGATGATTAGTTTGTTGTAGAGACAGTCTAACCATCTCTTGGTTGAATAATTGTAGGGACAGTCGCAACCGTTTCTATAGCTAAGACAGCTAAATTATTGTAGAGATGGTCATTGCCGTATTTACTTCATACCGTCTTTACACAGGTTGTTAGAAGCACTATAAACCATCTCTAGTATGCACAATAGATCTATACACAGTTATTCCAATTTATGCCATTTGTGCAAACAAATCTCGATGAATAGACCATTTATCATTATAATAATGCAGAAAAAATATCCAATAGTAAGACAAATCATGTGAAGAATTCACATGCCCCAAAATTACGTAACAAAAGAAAATTGTCCGACCATAGTGACAACAACCAAACACTAAATTTTCCGATGCCATAAGACTAGGCATTACTAACATCAATTTGCCACTGGATTGAGACAGCGACATGTTCTTCGCTTGAAGCTTTGTCACGAATCACTTGATGTACTAAATGATCTGTTATATGGTGACTTCCTCATTTTCAGCATCTACAAATTTAAATGTACAGAGTAGTTAGTCAAGTACAACAAGTATGAATCGATGTATGCATGTTTGGAATTGCAGCTAACAACAAAATGTACACTTTGATAATAATAAGTTTGCAAACACAGACGTTGCGTATATAAAGTGCAGTGATGTTTTGAAACTGAGTAGTGATAGTCAGTTTGCAAGCAGATATGGCAGCTGGCATCTTTTAGATATTTGGCCAATCTTAGCAAATAGGTGAAATGATCGAGATTTGAGAGCCGAACTGGTATTTCTACTAGCATTCTTTTAGTGTATATCTCTAGCCAGATTACAATGGCTAAGTGTATTTTTCCAACTTTTGGCTGTTGGCACTTCAAGTACAGTTCATGCATGAAAGCCAACGATACTGGGTATCACTAGGTGTCCTATGCTGTCCACAAATTACTGAACGAATCTTATGTTTATGAAAGATGGCACCGTGCGGGACTATTTCATAAAACCAAGCAACAATAGAACATTGATTACCCATATTTTAGATTTATACTTGATTACTTGTAGAAACTGAAAAAATAGCAGATATATGTAAAACAACAGCTTACCTGCAAAAGTTCAAACTTCAGCCTTTTATTATTCTTTTGTTCTTCACTTCTTGGTCTTGCATACATCAACTTTCTCATACACCTTCCGAGATGAGAAATAACTAATTAAATAAGTTAACAATGAACAGCAGCTCCCAGCTATAGAAAAAGAGTACAAGAATTAGGAAGGAAGTAACTATTCTCCTACAACAGCTCCCCCATACACCTTGCTCCCAAGTCCCATTGCCAATTCATAAAACCAAGATTTTCCTGATGAAAAATAAGGGAGACACAGATATAGCTAAAGTGAACAGCGAAACATAGATATGACTTGGATAGATCTCATATCATGTATAAACTGCAAGTAAATGTAGTAACAATTCTTTCGGCATACATTAATTAGTATTTAACAATAGAGTTTATAAGAAGATATTGCAGCAATGCATGCAGCAGTAAGCATTGAATAGATTAGCAAGTAAGCATTTGTATACTTGTGAGCCAACACTGGTAAAGTGAGACGCTTCAGTTATGAAATGTTATATTGTTCTCATGTCCACAAGCATTCGAAGGCTACAAATTCTAAAACCAACAATGGTGATCATTCTCCAGTTGTTCAATTTCTCGTTACACTCTGTTTTCAGGATATCTAGCTGATAAAATTATGATTGGACAAGCTCAATGCATTTGCAAAAGAATTCTTGTTTCACATTTTTTTTACACAAAGTTTTCCACCGAAATCTTTCAGAATTAGAGAAGAAATAACAAGACGGAGCTATCCTCGAAGGGCCATGGCCTAGGGGGCCTATGGGCCTAGACAACAGGTCTAGGAGGCAGGGCTTACCATCCTAGCCTTCTGCCTGGGCCACCAGGGCTCTGCTTCGACACGTGTCTTTGTCCAATATAACTCTTCGTGATAGCGCATGAGAAAGGAGGGGGCGAAACGGATCTACAAAGTGTTGGAAGAACATAGAGTTCCTCCCCTCAATTTGCGAGGGTAATTCCATCTCTCTCCACAGATTTCTACCATATTTCACCCTAATCCACTGTCAATCCTTGAAGATCAACGAAAGGGAACATCATCACTGCATTCCCGCCATCTCATCATCATCAACATCATCAACACTACCACTTTGTTCATTGATTTGATCTTCTAAACTGGTTTCTAGTATTATTGATATTACGTCGTGTCGTACTTGAATTGTTTAGAGATTTATTTATATTTTCATAATGACTATGTATTTCACTATGATCACGAACACCCTTGTCATATGTTAGTAGTTTATTGTGTTGTGGAGGACATGGGTGATCTCTAATTGAAGTTATGGATGAAGTTTATTGCTACTGTGGCCGTGTCTTATTCGTTTCTTGCTAATTTTATGATGGTGTACTAACATTCACTTTACATCACTTGACTTTATGGACATATGGATATGCACCGTTATGAATGTATGAAATGGGGGATGGATGGGACGAGAGCAGCCTCTCTTTAATACCTAGCACACATAGTGGGGAGAATTTATGCTATGGTCGGCAAAACCTTAATTATGATCATATCCAACATATATTTGTTTACATGCTAGTTTGACCACAAAGATGATGATGTGAACACTACAGACATTCACGTGTTCACCATAGCAACCCCAAAGGACATCTTCTCCACGCAGTTCAAGATGTAGCCTGGGAAGCAATACGTAGGGTTGGAGAGATGCATGAGGCGGACTACCGCAACACCATGTACCACTACTTCCCATTCCAGTACCCCATCTCCTTTGTCAGCAGTTGGTACCCAATCAACTGGAGACTGACCCGCAGCCGCTTGAGATGATTAAGTACATCGGAGCTATGGACCGAGATGATTAAGTACGTCGGAGCTATGGACATTTAGTTGAATATATGCCTTAGAGACAATCATAGAGATGATTATATTTCTTTATGTTTATAATTTTTGGGATGATATGCTATCTTATTCCTTGAGTAATATCATTGATACTTATTAGCAAGTACGTGATTATTTGTGAAACTTTATATTTATCTTTTTAATGATTATTTTAAACTGGTCCCTAGTCAGTAAACATATGAAGATAGAATGTATGGATTAGCATATGTATTAGTTGATGACCCTGCTTCACGAGTCATAGATATGAAGATATCAAACTAATAATATGGACACATGTTAGAGAAGATGGGTTGAATTGACCTACTATGTTACATAGCGAAATGTTGTATTTTTACATGTCATCACTTGGTCTCCTATACAATGTATATGTTATATCCTTAGACTTGAAGTCGTATTATGTACTCAAGATGTGTAACGACTTAATTAGATGTTGCCAAATGTACTCCATGACTGATAGTTAAAAAGTGGTTTTCGGATTTGTCGTGAAACATGCTGCGAGGAATGATCAAGCAAGATAAGATTTGCCCCTCCATAAAACGAGAGAGATATCTCTAGGCCTTTTGAGTGATCAGATTCCAAAAATACAGTGCCATAATTGCGGTTAAAGTGCATAACCGTAGTTGAGGATTCTAAGTCACATGATTGAGAAAGGGTGGTCGAGTTTACTAAACAAGGATGTGACGTACTTGCATAGATTTTGACTGATATCGTGAGACAGAGGGAAATATATATAAACATTGTTAAGGTTCATTTGATGTAATCTTTACGTGCACTGAGGAATTAGTATATCCTGTTAGTGACCACGAGTATGTCTAAGTTTACGTGAATCTATAGCGATTTGAATTTTAATAGAGTTTTTGATTTCTACTAGACCTCTAATGTAGTGATCTATAGGGGCGGTGGCACTGGGTAAGACAGGCGCGGGAGGCAGCCTGGGTGCCCGGCCGGTGTGTGGGCGCGCACTACCTCAGAAAACATCTGTGCTACATAACCATCACTGACGGGCGCGACGACGCCCGTCGCTGATTATAGGAAACAACGACGGGTGAGTAGAAGCCCGTCAGTACTTGCAATGCAAAATATGGGTCAGCCAACTTCTACTGACGGGCACAATATCCGCCCGTCAGTAGAAGTGGAACGGGAAGATAAGATTTTCATCTGTACTGACGAAATCTTCACTGACAGGCTCTCCGGACATGCCCGTCAGTGCTGTCGCTCTACCACTGACGGGCTAGAAAGTGGGCCCGTCAGCGGATTTTTGGCCCGCTAAAAACCCACCCCGAGCCCGCAATATCTAACCTAACCGGCGCCTGAACGCCGCACTCCTCATTTTATCTACTCCCGAACGCTCCTCCCAACCCTAGCTACCCTAGCCGGCCACCGACTCCTCCTCCTCCCCCGCTACTCACTCCTCCTCCCCCGCCGCTCCATCCTCTCCCTCCGCCGCGACCAGATCCACCTCCCACCCCACCATGCCGACCTCCTCCCATCCGACTCGGCCACCTCCCCCACCTCCCCTGCCTCCCCCACCCCGGAGATCCTCTCCCTCGCCATCCGTGCTCCGTGCCCCCCGGCGGATCCGTGCTCCGTGTCCCCCGGATCCGTGGCGAGAAGAGGAGCATGTCGTCGGACTCGTCGTCGTGGGGCCGCACGCTCGTGCAGATCTCGCCCTACACCTTCTCCGCCATCGGCATCGCCGTCTCCATCGGCGTCTCCATCCTCGGCGCGGCATGGTGAACTCCCTCACCTCACCTCGTTAGATATGTCCCGCCCTTCTGCGCATCCGCTCACCGCAGTTTCTCTCTCTCGCAGGGGGATCTTCATCACCGGGAGCAGCCTCATCGGGGCCGCCATTAAGGCACCCAGGATCACCTCCAAGAATCTCTTCTTTTTATCTGAGTAGGAATATATAGCTTTTCTTTTTATCATTCTTCGTTTGGAGCATCGATCAACTCACTGTGGGTTAATGGTTGGCTAACAACACCAGCTGTAACATGGATATACTTGCTGCTCGGTTGCTATATTCGCTGGATTTTTAGTGTTGTGTAACTGGGCATTTTCTGTTGCTCGCCTGCTTTGTATGCTGAGATCTAATTATGGCTTTGTTTAGATGATGACCAATGGCCTTGTAGCAAGGAGGGATAATGCAGGGACGAAGAAATCTCCCCTACAAATCCAGATGTTGGAGAGATTTTATTCTGGTAAGTATATGCTAATGTTTCAAGCTTTTGTTGGTTTGGCTTACAGTCAGGTCAGAATATGGTTCAAGGAGCAGAGGAGGAAAGAGAGGAGGCAGATGGAAGCTACAGGGGCTCATATGTAGTAGCAACAGCAGCAAGTCTTCCTATTTTAGCCAAGCTCCCATGACGGGTTTACGGCCTGAGGATGATATTTCTGTTACTAGATTATTTATTTTCTGTGTAGTAATCACAGCTAATCTACATATAACTCATATAACAACAATAACAACTCCTTACCATGCTATATTTATTGTTGTTATATGAGTTGTTAGATATGATGTATGTTTAGTAACTCATGCTACAGATTTTGCCTTACCATGCTAGGTCTTTAGTTGCTGATCAATGTGCTCAAGACATCCATTTCTGTCTACTATATTTTTGTTCATTGCTGCACATCTTTGGTATATGACTTGTTTTAAATTAAAGCATTACTATTTGCATATATTCATTTTAAAAGTAGACCATAACTAAGGTTTTGTAACTCTATTTTTTTTGTTAACTCAGGAACCTCACTAGCTACCACTGTACTACGTTCAATAGGAAGTGATTATGGAAGGCCAGGTACCTGGTGTTGGATCCAATAGGGAAGCATGGGGAAGGCATGTCATCTTTTGCTCTTTGTTATCAGTTTGTAAATTTGGTTATAAACACTCCTGTTGCATAAACTCAGATATATTTGGATGTGTTTTTTTTATCTTATTAGTGATTCCCAGACCAGCCCAAATAGTGCTAATGATCTTCCCATATGCTACTATTTTCATTTAGCATTTGAATTTCGTCAATATTTTTACCGAATGATTGCTGATATATCTTGCTTGGACTACCTTCAGATTTTCAGAGATATTGCAATATATTTGACAATTATGTGTATAGTCTTTAGTCTGTGAGGTGTAGAAATTATATTTTTCTCTTGCATGTTTTTCAATTCTGTGTTGGCTCCTTTTCTTTCCTTCTTTATAGCTACAATTTATGCCTTCCTTTCCATTAGTGTACCCTCTTAATGCCCAGTTAGGCCGTTCACTTAAAACGGAAATGTTGTCAGCCTACAGCATCTTCGCAATTCTTTCACTGAATGCCTTTTACTTGCAGGTCTTACACTTGATAACCTTTTATCTTCCACTTTAGTGATCTATGCTGAAGTGCTGATGCATATAGAAATACTTGTTTATTTGTGTAATAAATGTAATGAATGTAATGTGTAATGTGTAATGGTGGCTGTAATAACCAAAATTTATTTTTTTAATCCATAAAAGGGAACTACTGACGGGCAGAATGTTATTTACCTGTTAGTGGAGGGGTAAACCACTGACGGGCCATAACCAGGGGCCCGTCAGTGGTGACAGACACTACTGACGGGCTGCCGGCCCGTACAGGAGCGTACTGACGGGCGCTGAACCCGTCAGTGATTGCGGGTTTTCGCCCGTCAGTGATGATGTTTACTGAGGTAGTGGCGCCCTCGCCCTGACGATAGTCCCACTGCTTGCTGATCTCTAGAGCTTCTTCCTGCAGATATGCCAATGAAATAGCAGTATCCAGATCACGAGGATTACGAACCAACATAACAGCACGAATATCATCACTTAATCCATTTGCAAAACGTGACGGAAAGAGCATCGGATGCCAGGCTGGGCTATGCTGTCGTAGCCACTGCTGGAACTCATCCTTCCCGAATTTCCCACACACAATGCCGCAAAACTCCTCCCTACCCATGTGATCCAAATGGAAGTTAGTGTTCACCAACCACAGCATCGCGTTGCCCATGAAGTGCATCATGGCTATGTTGATCCAAAGATCGGGAAGGACACCGAACACGCGAAAATACAACTGACACTTCCGCTGCCAGGTGCATGCGTGGGCGATCATCGCCGAAGGATGGGAAATCCATCTTCGGCCGCAGTGCATGGTAGCTGTGGTAGGGGAAATCAGAACAATAGTCAGGATCAGGAAGGTAGTACGTACCCTTGGCCGGAGGCGGCGCCCAGGTGGTAACCGAGCCAGGTGACCTACCTCGTCGATCTGGTGCAACGTGGTGGCCAGCCGACCTGTGGCGCTCGCCACCGTGATCAACAGCTCCGGTACTGGCGGGCTTGCTGATCAAAGGAGGCAGATCCGTAGCCTTGAGGTGGAGGACCAGATTCCGCGTGATCTGGCCCAGCTACTGGCGAGGAGCGCCCATCTCCATACGGAGCTCACCGACCGTTGCCTCGTCAGCTTCCACTCGGCGAAATCCTAGACGAAGGGGCGGATCTCGTCCACCGTTGCTTGTATCGCTGGGATCGCGTCGACCTTCACTTGGATGGTCGCGATGCCTCACTACTACAAATA
>JAGXJF010000741.1:0-23374 GCA_019208055.1 Stipa capillata | reverse complement strand
TCCATGTCTTATGTTCATCCATGCAAACCGATAACACAACTAAACCAGAACCAACATGTAATGACATGCTTAGCTTAGTTCCATCCTATCATCTTAATTCATCGTAGTTGCACATTATTCATCTTTACCATTTTTGGCGTAGCATCTTAGACTTGCTTTCTCTCTTCTAGAGGTTGCTTTGCTTCTTGCCGATGTTTTGGTTCCTCGGACTTCTTCATAAGCAACTCGGCTCCTCTGTGCATCTTTACCAAGCTCCCAGGCAAGCAAAGCAGCTTGTTGAAAATTCCAATTACTTTATTACTTGGTTGGATGTTAAATGACTGCGTCTGTTTGCCTGATTGTTGATTAGGGTTGTTTCAATTGTTTAAATCGATGTTAATTCAACTGGAACCCTAATTACATGAGCGAGAGATGAGGTAGCGCAGCTAGTTGCATGGGCTGTGACATCCGAGGTCACCGCGGTGACCCAACAGGGCTCTATCTATCAGCCGTAGCGTGAGTGACGAGGGAGCCGACTAGTTGGGTGGGCTGTGATGTTGTTGAGGGTCACCCGAGCTTGACATCGGGATATTTTGGAGGTCACAGCGTGACCCAACAAGGCACTCCCTTAAGTCGTGAGGGCTGGTCGTGAGAAGACCAAGGGTGTGGCCAAGTGGTTCTCGCTCATATGGGAACTTGCAAACCCCATGTGAGGAACCTCGAGGCACTCGGTGGACTATCAAGCAACCAGTAGCTCTGCGTTGATTGGATTGAGGATAACAAACCTGAACTTGGTTTGTATGGCTGTTGAAAGGGATTCAGAGTTGAACTTGGTTCGTATAGTCTGTTGATTAAGAATAGATCTGAACTAGGTTCATATGATCTATTAAAACTCTCCTGGTTAAATGAATTCATGTGATGTTCCTATTGAACTTGAACTTTTTGATTCTGTTTAGATCACTGCTATTGTACCTCATGTTATTGATAACTATTTTATTACGAATGTTTCACTTTATGTTAATTGCCGTGCTTCTATTCATGCCAATACCTTGTTACAATTAATCTGTTATGAAATGTTTGTGAGATAATTTAGCATTCCACGCCTTGTTTAAGTTAATTGGAATAAGCCTAGCATCTTGCGAGTATGAAAGTACTCAACAGGAATTCAATTTCCATAGGTGAGCTTGGTGTAAATGGTTCCAAGTTTCTTGCTTGCATCATTTACCTAGTCGGCTAAAAGATCTTGGGGGTATTTCATGTTCTTGATGATGGTCTTCCGGACCATCGGGTTTACCTTTTGTTTATGCTTCCGCTGTTTAACTCATTTGGAATTCATGACCTTGGGTCTTTTGATTGTAATTTTTATTTACTTGCCTACGCATAAGGAATGTGTCTATTTATGCATAAATCTCTCTTAAGCTTGTGTTATGTTTATCAAGTTGTTCACCACATTTCTCATAAACAGTGCGTGAATGTTTAAAGTGTATGAGGTGACGGTAGAGAGTTAGCATTAATCCTCTATGCGAGGCTTGTGATCACAAAGTTGAGTGACCCGTCCGCTGAGATGCAAATGCCGGCTAGACAGGTTGTGGACGTCAGTGTCCGGCCTTCGGGTGACCCACTAGTTGTGCTTCGGCCGACTAGGTTAGGGGACAAGGACATCAGGCTCCTCTGAGTGATTGTAATTCTCGTCATAGGAGATATGTGCTAATTCCCTACAGGGTGTTTGAAATTTTATTTGACTTAGCAAATAATGCCTGTTTCTGGCCGGCCGGACCAGCAGTGAGACATACGACCAGGTGGTCAAGTGGAGTTCGTATGCTGTGCTGGTTTGGTGTCGAACCACCTCATGGGGATGCACGTAAGGTAAGCGTGTGTTCACGTTACATGGTTGCTCAGTTTTTGATGATACACCATCTCCTAAGTCATGTATGATTCCGGGCCCCGACACTAGTAGTATTCATAGCTGTCCAAAGAAATTATCGTTCTAGACTTGGGGTTGCAAAGTCGAGGCCACGTAAATTTTTCAAGAATCGTGTGGTCAAGCCGTAGCATGTGGTCAAGTCGGTATGAGCTGCAGTAGTGTATGGTCAAGTCAATGCTAGCGTCAAGTCGTAGCTTTGCAGTGCTATGTCACGGTGGTGTGAGCTACCATAGTGTGTGGTCAAGTCAGTACTAGTGCCACAACGTATGGTCAAATCATAGCTTTGTAATGCTATGTCACATCGGTATGAGCTGTTGCAGTGCGTGGTCAAGTCGTAGCTTTGAAGTGCTATGTCACATCAGTACGAGCCGCCGCAGTGTGTAAAGTCAATACTACATATTTAATACAATAAAGTCAAGTAGTGCATATAACAAAGTCTATCAATACAACTGACAATGAGTAGTGTACAACTACTGTATATGACAACAGTATCTGTATACGGATACACAAAGACTTAGGGATACCCAACTTACCCGCGAAGATGTTTACCATTGGAAGGACTCTAAGTTGATAAGGAAATCACCCGTGGATATCCGGGACTCCTTAAACTAGGTAGTCAATCCCGACATTTAAGGAAGATGGAATCCTACACGGGGACAAGTCATATCCCTAACGATATGGTATACCCTCTATAAAAGGACCCCACCCTCGGAGAAGACAAGCCTTTCTCGCAGAGACAAACTGCTTTAGATTACTCAAGCCTGAACACCAGGTTGAGGCCAGAAGATTAGAGATCTACTTCCGAGCAAGTAGAAGGGAAGATCAACCTCGACAACCACATCCGACTATTTGTAAATCTCATCTAGGACTAGACATACCCCCTCGTACCTTGTCTCATGATCAATATAAACCAACAGGACGTAGGATTGTTATCCTGAGGGAGGCCCGAACCTGTATAAATCTTGTCACCAGTAGCCCGATTCGTGGTCAGCTTCTGGATACAATCCCTTATTCTCTTTCCTCCACATATTATGTAAAATCGAAGGTTTACCGTTCGTCGACAACAAGTATCCCAACAACTAAATAAACTCTATGTCTAGAGAAGGTTTACCCTAGTTGAGGAGAAAGTGAATTGTGCGTGAGGTCTCGGCTTGGTCTAGAGACTGTAGGGGGAGTCTGTTGAGTCTCCTGAGTAGGGTCTAGCTGAGTAGGAATCTAGCTGTAATCAAGCTCATCATGTTGAAACAAACCTTCTATCCAATCATGGCCCTGAGAGCCCTGGGCCTGCTCGTGGGACGAACCACCGTCGTAACATCCTCCTCCAATGAGGGGCTAGTACTGAATTGAAGATTGGAACCATGGGTTGTGGACGGGAAAACCATCAGCCATAGGATTAAATTTAAGAAAAAAGAGGATCCATTAAATTTAAATTACATACCTCTCTAACTACACCTCCCCGAGAGCTCTAGGCCTCCTCCTGTACCTCAGATCATGAAGGTCAGCAATAAGATGTAGTAAATATCATATGCAAAGTATATGAAAAAGTTAACCTCACACTTTTTCAATGATATACTTGTCTTATTGCACCTCCTGAGTTGTACTATGTCAAAAAAGTGATCATTGCATAGTAAGAAAAAATTTATGTTCATTAGTATAATACATGTATGTGATAAATTAAGCGGACCGGAAGTGCTCTATGAGCTCGCCTAGATGGGGTCTGCTTGAGTGTCGTGTCTGCATGTACCTTGGGCTATAAAAGTCAGCAATACGATTAAGTAAATATCATACATCAAAATATATATGGATAAGTTAACCTCGCACATTTTAAATGACCTACCTCTTGACGTCCTGAAACGGTACGTGTAGCACGTGCTGACCTCTGCTCTGGCAAGTTGAAAGCACCCGGTAGTATGTCGCCCTTGCGACGGCATCTCAAATTCTTCATAATCCCCTTGGCATCTTCGTACATGTCCTTCAACTTATGTAAAAGGGATGGGTTGTCATGATGGCTAGAGCGAAGGACGGAGGTGGTAGTATCGTGGATTTGCAAGGCCCGATCGAACTACATTAAAAAGGTTTGTTATGTACTAAACATATGACATTTGTAACAAAGATTGAAGATTATTATCGTGTCGTTGCGACGTGAAGCTCGGTGTTGATCCATCACCATCTGTAGCTGATCAGTACGTGTGATAGTTACCGGTCTCTCTAGTAAAGTACAAGTAAGCCTAGTGTGCACCCTCGACATGTACCACCATAGGTACTCGACATATGTGTGCTTGTCATATGGCCTACATATAACATTATATTGTAATTTACCCCTGTTACATAATATTTGTTGAGTGATGAAACAAAATTACCTCTGTTCATATATGATGTCCAGTTCATCCTTGTTGTCAGATATATCCTTCCATATGCATTGCACCCCCTTCCATTCGTCGTCCTTTCTGCCTTTCTTCTCCTACCTACGTTTCAAATATCATAGCACATGCCTTAGTACAAAGAACAAAATTACATGCAAACTTAAAATGGTTATGATGTTGCAACTTACTCACGAAATTTGGTGTTGAGCTCTCTGTCGGCTTGACGATGAATCATCTAGAAGAGACCAAACTATCTAATGACACGCTGAGGTGCATACAGCTTCACCATGCACTACTATAGAACAACAACTCAATGATAGGCCAAATCCTTGATCAACGATGGATTTGGGGCCTATAGTTGATCGTTGATCGTTCATCAACAATGGGTAACTTACTCGTCATTGATGGTGTTGGTGATCAATGACGGGTTGCTCTCTCTATCCATCGTTGATGACTTCATCCGAAGTGACGGGGATGGAGGACAACCCGTCATTGATGGCTCCATCTTGACTGACGGGCTCGTAAGGTGCCCATACGATGGTGATACCCTCACTGAAATTGACAATTCATTTCTACGGTCCATCGTTGATGAATGTTTCCTCATTGGCGGGCTCCATAAGCTACCCGTCACTGATAACTATTTCACCTTGGCATGTTTTCCTACTTTTGGCTAGCCTCAGGAACTGATAGCCATGCCTAGTTTACAGTCCACAGATAGAGACAAGCATTATTCCATCACAGATCACATATTCACATAAGCATTCCATCACAGTCTATATTCACACAAACAATCTCATATCATAAAATCAGCAAACACACAGTACATCTTAAATTTGAACTTCATTCAATGTTGTTTGACGAAGAAAAGTTTAAAATATCACATATATATCTCACATACTTCAAAGTTTGAAACAACACATATATATCTCACATACTTCAAAGTTCGAAACAAGACTTACAATTCTATTTGAAACCTAGTTCTTCATATGAGACAACACGATATTGCATTCTTGTAAAAATTTCCATCACATATCATAAATGAGCAAACAAACAGTACATCTTACATGTAATTTGAACTTTATTCAATGTTGTTTGCTCAAGAACAGTTTAAAACAACACATGTACATATATCTCACATACTTCAAAGTTCAAAATAGGACCTACAATTATGTTTGCAACCTGGTGATTCATATGATACAACACAACATTGCATTCGTATAAAAAGATAACTTAGAATTTGCAAGTTATACAGAAAAAAGGTACTTTACATGCATGCAAACACAAGCCATTCATAAGTTCAGAAATTTCATACAAGTCTAAACATTGAACGCATTTATGTTGAACTTGCCGTTGCCATTTATTACATGACGACTAAGGAAAAATGCTAAAATCTCTCTAATACAGGTGAGCTCATTCTCTAGGATTGCCTCATTGGTTGGGATCTTCCATTCCTTCTCGGGGGTGTTTGGCGCCACATCAAGAAGGACCTCTATGTTCGCGCAGACATAGAACCCACATAAGTTGGAAGGTATGGGTTATTGTCTGCAGGGGAAGTCAAAGATGTGCTTTAGCTTGCCACCTTTTGATCTATTGCGACACCCTCCTCTCACACCATATTCAAGAAATGTAGCATCGGTGACATCCCTAATCCTGCTGTCAAGACCCGTATTTTCTAAAACCAAAACATCGAGATTAGGAGTTTATTTTGTCTCTTTACATTCATGCATGCCTAAAATTTGGAGTAAATTAAAAAAAAATTTAAGAGGCATTGGTTAAAATGAATAATTAGTATTTAAATACACACATTAGATATAAAGGAATCATGTACAAGTCAATTGTTTAAATTAAGAGAAAGTAAATTGTTCAAGTATCCAGTACAAATATTTACAATAGATTGATTCTACAAATGATATTGCATCATATTGTTACACAAAACAAAATCATATATACTACTAAATCTTCATCTCCATCTCTTTCTTCATCTTCAGCTTTTTCTTCAACCTGCACGAATAAAGGAAAGACTCCAAAAAGGGAAATGTTGGTTAAAGTTAAAATGTTGCATTTCCTTTTTGGAAATGCATTTTTGTTTAGGAGGCTAGTTTTAAGAATCCAGAGAACTAGTTCTGGACTCCAGTAGATTAAATTGACTTAAAAATTCATTCTTCATTAAGGCAACATTTCTTAAGGCAATAGGCAACATATTCTTAAAGGCATCATGCACCATTCCTTAAGGCAGCATATCATAAACCATGAGGCAACAAACGATTAAGCAACTAGATGGGATTAGGCAACCAAGGCAGCAGAATTCTTGAAGTCAATTTCAATTAAACTAACCTCCATATAGGCAACAGATTTAAAAAGGAAGAGTTAAAGGTTTGCTTTCATATGTTAATCTAGCAAACCAAGTTATCCAAATTGTTGGACATTCTGAAATAAGCCACTGCCAACAATTGTTCAACGGTAGACAACAAAAGACCAACTCTCATTAGAGCATACATATCCAGGAGGGGTGTACTAGTGTAAGCAGCTGCATGGTAGCAACACATGGAGTAAAGCCACCTCTAGCTTAACCATGGATAGAGATAAATACCAAAGTGACAGCCAACTAGCTTATTCACCAATCCTTGTAGTGAGTCACCTAATAGGTGTCAAGATTTAGCCATTTTCGAAATTCCAGCACATCAGCCCCAAACCCCTATAAATAGAGCTTTAGATGCTTCATTCACGTCACCAACAACCAGCCTTCAACAACAGTAGCAAGTATAAGAGCTTAGTTGGCAGAGAGGAAATAAATAAAGCAGTGAGGAGGAGCAGGCAAAGCCTGAAGAAGCAGGGTTCAGAATTTCCATAAGACCAAGCTTCAACAGCTGCCCAAGGTAGGAAGAGGGGAAGAGAGGTTCAGGTGAATAGTTAAAGAAAGAGAAATAATACTCATATTCAAAAGAAATACCATGCGTTAGAGTAAATAAAAATACTTAATGACCAACTAAAAGCAATATGTTCTTATATGAAATAGAAAGAGTGTAAGTAATGTAGTATCTGTTCTTAGGATAGATAAGAGGACATTGGGAAGATATAGTTTAGATGGTTTGAGATCAGTGGAAAGAAGGGAAAAGAGTGTAGTATCTGTTCTTATTTGGGGTCAAGACAGGTGTAGTAATCTGTTCTTATCCTCAACATATCAGAATTTAAATACTCATCAAGCACAATACCTAAATCACATCAAGTGTGATTCTCTATTCTTATCAATTAGACTAAGAATCAAACTAAAGAATCTGTTCTTATTAAATTGAAACAACACAAACCTAATATGGCAATCGTCCAGCAATAATATAGTCTATTCTTTACTACGCCGAATGCAATAGCATTTAGGAAATTAAAGTAAATACTTTACCAAGGAGCAAGCATAGTATCTGTTCATACAATCATAAATTAAGTACTACAACTAAGACAAGCACAAAATCTGTCATCATAATAATTCTCCATACATTTTTGGCATAGAACAAATAATGAATTATTAGAACAGAGGAAGTAAAAAGAAAATGAAAGCTTATTGAGTAGAACCACCTCGCCGCCGGGGTTTGCAGGTGCGGTGAACTTGCCACCGTCCACCGGCGGCGAGGCACCGAGGAGGTGAGGCACCGAGGAGGCGAGGCATCGAGGAGGCGAGGCACCAAGGAGGCGAGACAACCGAGGTGACCGGGATGGAGGTGATCGAGGCGTGTCCCGGAGGCGGCCGTCGCAAAGACAGCGAGGCCACAGAGCGAGGCGACCGAGGCAACGGAGCTAGCTCTAGGCGGCGGGGATGAGAGCAGAGAGGCAGCGGAGGCCAAGTGGCCGGCGGTGCCGCTGAGGACAGAAGGGAGAGAGACGGTGGCGGGGCCGAATGAAAAGAGAGATGGCGGCGGGGCCGAATGGAGGGAGAGACGGTGGAAATTTTGGGAAGGCATCGGGTGAGAGATGTGAGGGAGGCGGCGGCGTGAGGGAGAGTTGGGGTGAGCAGAAGCCAGTTAGGGTTAAACCCTAACCGGATGGGCTTATATGGCAAGTGGACCAGAACGGGCCTAAGCGGGCCCTTGGGCCAATATGAGGCCGGGCCAGCCCAATCTGATGTGTTAAGAGTTATTTCTTTATTAATTCTCTTTTTGCTAGTAGGGATCCTTTTCAATTCAACATTTTAATAAAGACTTTATGCTTCACGATAATATCAAAACAATTTAAATAAAAGATCTAAAGTCCTATCCAATTAAATAATTCATAAGATTTCTATCATTCTTAATAAAAGTATCTATATATATATCTTTTAAAGAAATCGGGTACCCTTTCCACGATTTCTGCAAATTCAAAATTCAAGATTTCTCCATAACCTTAAATACTTGCAATTTACAGATTTCAATTCTTTAATAACTACACCACACCCACGTAGTTGTTAATAGTAAATTTTACTAACTTAGAAGATAGAGCAAATAAAAAAATCAAGGAAGTTATAATAAATATCATCTATTGCATTGTCTTCGACAAAGTAGTCCACATTGTCCCATAAATTACCACCAATTTTTCTTAAAAATTTCCATAGACATGAATATACATATATACATATATAGTTGCTATTTTTGGAATTAGTCCTTATCAGACCATTATTCCACCTCAGATCCCAAAGTTCTGCCGATTTCATCCAAAGAGACCTCTCACTACACTTCTTATATCCATCTCAAGGCAACTTCATTTCTTGTCCATGTTTGTGAATTATTTCTACCAACATTTATGCAAATTTCCTTCTTCCTATCACCTGGCTTGCGATAATTAATAAATGGATTGCATTATGATTCGTTGAATCATAAAACTTGACTTTTGTCCAGAAATGTTATCGGAAAACTACATATTCTTGAGGATAATGTCCTAGTAGAAATAACCATTCAAACATTCTTTGCTATTCATGAACTTGTTGAGTACCTTCTGTACTCAAACTCTACATAAACTCTCCTTTGTTAGACTCTGAACTGTTAGAGGTCGAATATGAGGAAGTTGAAGTCCAGGAAGGAAAAGAGGAGCCGGACCTGATCGGAGGAATTGAAGGAGTCGACTACTACATTGACTACGGGGAACAAGATGGGATAGAAATGGAACAAGAGTAGAATAGTATAGAACTAATCGTAGTAAAAATAAAACTTTGTTCATATGGTTTTCTGCCTTTAATCTCAATTCTATATTTCAGTTGTTACTTTCAACCAAATGTATCTTATTGTATTTCAGTTAAATTGTAAACTTTTCAATATTGGAGTTTGTAATAATATAGTTGTTGGACCATCAATGCTTCTGTTGTACATTCTGATGGATGTAATATAATGATATGAGATTTCAATGTATTATGTCAAAGATTAGCACACTACACCATGCAGTGGTGTGCCGGGTCGCTTCACCCGTTCAAGTCACGCTTACATTTCATGAAGTCAAGGTAAAACCTTGTTCCATCAGCATGCGATAATGAACAGGATCCAGTGGTCACTACATAAATGCAATAATTGTTGTTAATTTTATCTATACATGCACATAAGTGCATGATTATTTGACAAAAAAAGTGAAGAACTCACGGTGGGTTATAAAGCAAAGATGATAAACTCCTTACCCTTACGAGCACACCATTGTTCGATGAGGTAGTCCCACAGAAATTCTGACTCCTTCATGATAATGTGGTTGAACAGACAAGGATCAAGGAATACAACTGGGCAATGTTGCTTCTCCCTAGACTCTTGAATCATGTGCAGTGTCCAGCATTTGATGAGTTGTCCGTCCAGCTTATCAAGGTTGTAGAGCAGGAACAAGTCATCAAAGTTGACATGGAAGCTGCTTGTCTCACAATGTTTTGAAAAACCGTACTTGTCTGGCACTTTGATCCCAGTATTTCTTAGCCCGTCCGACTTTCCACATTCATTCAAGTACCAGTTTTGCATATTTGTGCAACTCAATGAAAGGTTTTGATCCTCTGGCACGAATGGCTCACTTAATTTGTATATCCAGGCCAGAGGGGCATACATGAGATCTTCGTACGGATCATATGAACTTCTCTTCAAACATTTGCCCTTGACATCCATCTTCTTCTTGGGTCGGCCTGTACTGGTACTACTGCATCGCTCTCGCGTTTCAAATCTCTCCTTGATTGGAGATGGCATGGTATGCTGTGTTCAGATAGTGACTTGTCTATCTTTCATCTTGTGCACTTGAGGGTCATCAAGTGCAGCCTCCTTCGGCATGGGCAAGGCAGCCTGTTTTGGCCCATCCATCGCTCTTTCCACATGTTCCTCCTCTCTGGTGTCTCAAACAAGAAGCAAAGCTTCGTGTGACATATGTTAAGCTTCGGCAAAGGAGTCTGATAGTCACTTGATGGTGACTGTTGTTGCAAGGAAGTGATCCTATCTTCTTCTATAATGATCCCAGACCTCAGCCACTGGATGAAATACCGGACAGTTTGTCCTAGCCTGTCCAGACCTTCTTCAGGGGTACGGGGATCTTAAACTCATAGAAGGCTTCCCCTACATTGTCAACCTGACACTTGCCCATGTCTGTCGGCAGGAAGACGTTGTGCACACGTGCCCCTAGCTAAGTTGGATAAAATACCCCATGGGCAACAACCACGAGAATCCTGTCAGGAAGACTATATGCGAGTTTGCAATGCATTGCACTCTACAGATCAAATAAGCAATTAAAACTTTATTGAGGCTTTGAATAGATGTATAGAAAGTATACACGTATATGATGAAACTTACATTGACGCCGTTGCAAGGGTATGGATCAGGAGTAGGATCAGCAGATGCACAGCTACTCTGTTTTGGTTCAGTAGGGCTACTTTCATTGGGGCAGGCGCCAAGCAATTGCTTTTGTTGCACCAAAGCAACTATCTTCCATTCTTCAAACACCCTGCTAAACTTTGCCTCTAGATCTAAGTAGACCTATCTCCTTATCATCTCCTGCATCCTCTCATCCCTGGCCCTCCTCCGAGCTTGGGACTGCTCAACAGTTTGGGGAAATCCCTCAGACCAGTGAATGGAGACCCCTAGGCCTCACGTATGACCCGATTTCTCCAGGTTTCCAAAAGCACATGAGAGAGCATCATCCCACCTGTGATTACCGACAGGTCTTTGGAAGCTTAGTGCTGGGTCAGTTGCTTCTACGGTGGACCACAAGCTATGTCAGCATCAATGGAGCTATAAGACATAAACTAAAACAAAATGTGGATGTCTTACGGGGCGATGAGACACGTCCTCAACTATGGGGTTCGGGAAGTTGACAGACCCGAAGGACTTGTTCGAGTGGCCAAGGACCCAGCTACGAGTGCGTTCATCAATTTCTCCATTAGAGACTGGTTGACCTGCCTCTCGTAGTGGGCGACCTCTCGATCCCACATCGGGATCTTATTAGCATAACCACGAATTCCCAGAGTGTGCAGGATTACATTCCTCTCACTCAAGGCCTTAGCCTTTGCCTTCTTATTAGCATAAGTGTTTGCTTCAATTTCACAAACTCCTGCCAATTGGTTGGTGTAATGTTTGGATGTTTGTCAAAGGGAGGCTCGCCCGTCTTAACATGATCAATGTAAAGCTTGCTCCTGTAGTTTCAGTGAGCCCCTGCCCCTGATGTCTTTGCGGCCTCCTCGACTTTGTTCTTATTCTGCACAGGAACTAAAATTTTGTCCAAAACTCCATGACGCATTCGATCTTCTCATCCAGTACCTCTATCTAGTTGCTGAATAGGATTGGTATCCGTTTTCGTGCAAGTATTCCGCACATGGTGCCGAACCACTTTATCGCGGCTTCTGGCAACTTAGGCTTTCCGCTTCTCTGATCAACCTCCGTGACCACAATCCTTTCCTCAGGAAACTTGTTTCGGGTCCATAGATGCCTGCTCGATTTTCTCGTAGAGCCAAAGGCTTCCAATTGGAATGGCAAGTGTTCTATAACGCTATCGATCTACACTACAAATTAATGGGAAGATAAATAGAAACATACTAGGATTTGATGAAATAGGGTTATCAAGGGGATGCTATTGGTTCTCGGCATGGCTGCACGCCTGACATCACACAGCAAGCAGGTGGGGGAAGGAGGAGGAGGAGGCGGCCATAGTTACCCCTGGAGATAGAAGGCGGCGACTTGGGGGACGCGGTCGTCGAAGGTGGCAACTTGGGGGGTGGCGATCGTCGGCGGCGTGTGTCCACTACTCCTGGGAGAACAGGAGGCACAGGATGTGGTCATCAAGGATAGGGGCATCGGTCCTCAAGGTAGCAGGTGTCTATGCTCCACACGTGAAGGGCGTTGCGAGCAGATTCGATGAAGCGGCGGGCTAGCTAGCCTAGAGACGAAGCGTCAGGGACGCAGGAGTGGAAATGAGAGTTTTTGGCCAAAAACCCATCCCCGCTTATATACGAAGATTCATCAAAGCTGGGTACCTTTCAAAGCTTGTTGTTGATAACGTATGGTCATCGACGAGCTCTCCACATAGCCCATCATTGATGGGTTTTTCTAGTGACAGATTCACTTAGCTTAGTCTGCACTGCACTAGTCATATTGAATGCATTGGAGATAAATTAATTGCACTAGAAATAATTATTACAGTATTTATCTGTTATAAAATACTAATCTTCCATTAACTTTTTGCCTTAATATGTAAGCCCTTCATTATGATCTCTACGGAGGTAGGTTCCTTTGTCACTTGGTTATGGGTACAGTGTCATCATGTCTTCGTCAGGATTATCTTCTTCTTCATCAAATGATTATAGTCTTCCTCATCCACTACATTGTCCACTCTAAAATAATCCTTTTACCATTCCGAACTATGTGGCGGTTCTAATTTTTTGGCTCAATTATGTAGAAGACTTGACCAACCTACTTAGCACAGACAAATAACTCTTCTTTTGATCCTAGATGTTGTAGATCCACAGTTGTGAACTTATGGTCCTCGATATGGACTCCTTTGAGATGCACCCAACAACATTGGAAGATAGGGATCTTCATAGTTATATACTCATGCTCCAAAGTCTCTTCTATGAAGCTGTAGTAGTTGGTCTTCTCATTATTGGGACCGTGGGCCTCAACCCGGACCCTGTTGTTCTGGTAAATACCCTTATTCCTAATCCCTTGTATAAAATGTATATCTGTTTATGTCATATCTTTGCCATGTCGTAGTTGTAAACTGTGGCCTCTTGCTAACCAAGCCACCACTTAATCATCGTCATAAGGCCTGATCCCATACATTCGTTCCTTGAACCAGTGGTTCAAACCTTTATTGTGTGCCTTTGTGATCTAAGCAGCCAACTTGCTTAGATTCTTAAGTCACAACATAGACCTATGCTCTTTGATATAGGGGTCCACCACCAACAATGTGTGTCACGACAGTGACATGGGCTCTACCGTGCAACAACGGGTCTTGAGTGATGGAACACATTCCAAGGTCTCGATACCAGCAAGCCTGCCCTCATGCCAAGACCGAAGTAGACCAATGGGTCAGTGTATAGCCATGTAATCTGTGCAGAACTCAACGACCTCTTCAGCAGCATAGCCTTCAATAATGCTCTCCTCCAGCCGATATCTATTATGAACATAGTGCTTTAGAATACCCATATACCTCTTGAACGGGTACCTGTTGTGTAAGAAAATAGGTCCCAGATCTGCTATCTTGTCAACAATATGGATCATGATATCAAAAACTATGACGGAAAGTGCATCTCAAGTTACTCTACATGCATGACATTGATGTTGTGTCAAAGATTTAGCACCTTCCAATAAGAGAAGTCCCAAAATACTAATCTTTTCTTCCAAATGTCTTTCATAGCTTTTGTCCCTTTCTGTGCACCACTTTGATATCTTCAACCATAGCATAGATCTCTTCCCCCGTGTGTCTACTAGGGGGTGCACCTTCCTCCATTTTTTGTTGAAAGTCATTCTGCCACCTCCGGTATGGGTGATCTCGGTTCAAGAACCTATGGTGATGCAAGTAGATAGTCTTGCGTGAGTGGTTTAGATACTGACTTGCGGTTTCTTCTTTACACGTGACAGTTGGTAGGATAATCCTGCATGGTTGTCAACAACATCCTCTTAGTTTGAAGTCCTCTTCTTTGTATGCATCCCACACCATCTCCCTTCATGGCAAAGCTTTTGCAGGTCCTCCTTCAATAGTTGTAGATACACATCTACGTCATTTCCAGGTTGTTTTGGCCCTTGGATAAGTATCGATAGCATAATGTACTTCCGTTTCAAACCTAATGTTCCTCCATTGGGTGGCATCAGCTGGGTGTCTCATTATTCCATCTACCTTATGCTACTTTGAGTGCCAGCACAACTGTTTTGCCTCCTTTCCGTTAGCAAACAAATGCTTCAAGCACTGAATGATAGGGAGATACCACGCCACCTTAGCAGGAGGTCCCTTCGGCGCCTCATCTTTGTCAATCCCATCGACTTCATTATTACCCCACTTGTATCGGGATTCCTGCACACCAAACATTTGTGCAGGTCTGCGTACTCTTTGCGATAGAGGATGCAGCCGTGCAGACATGCCTGTATTTTTTCTACTTCCAACCCAAGAGGACAGTTAACCTGTTGGCCTTGTAGATGCTTGTCAGCAACACGTTCCCCTCCAGAAGAATGTACACCATCAGAAAACAACTTTGTGAGGCTTACGTCAGACCTATACTACTCGCCTTCAATTTGAGCATTTCAAGAGCGACAACCAACCTTGTGTGCTTTCTTTACAATCCAAAAACAAAGGTTTCTCCGAGTCTTCTAGCAAGCCCAACAACTGAGGGTACTCTCTTCCATCAGGGTTCGTCCCTTCCGCATCCCGCAACATCTGACATAAATTATCCTAGCCATCAGCGACATCCTGATCGTCTTCATCTAATGATTTAGAACTGACTTCATCTGCCTCGTCGCCTCATCCTCTTCATCATGACATGTCCAGCGTGTATAAACCATCTACGAAACCCCTTATAATCAAGTGTGGTTGCAACTCTTTTCTCATGTCCAATAGAACATCTTTATTGCAGCGACGACATAGACAACGAATTTGAGTCTTCTCCTTTGTCAACATACCAGCTCAGGCGATGCTAATAAATCCATCCAAAGCTGATATGTACAATATAGAGCCACAATTAGGCATGTACATCCAGTTTCGGTCCATGTTATGCTTCGATCTACAATTCATGTTTACAACCAACAATACATGAGAGAGCAGTACGTCACAATTTAATTATTAAAGAGAACAAAGAAATAAAAAAACTAGAAGTTTGAAGTCTCGAACAGAGGTAGTTTGGGCAGCAGCTCCCGGCACTAACCAAACTAACAAAGGTGGGTTGAAAAAACTAAATACAAACAATGAAGGTAGGTTGACAACTAAATACAAACATAGGTTAACTAATACTAACCTTATGTTGATCATCAAAAGTTAGCCGTACAAACCATCTTAATGGTAGCTATCGGCACTGTAAAATAGAGCTCAGAAACTCTGTCTATGTGAATGATGGCTGCTTGTATATGGTAAAGTATCATCAACGATGACACCTGAAATAACCATTGTTGATGACCCTTATCAAGGACTATTCTTTCCCAAGCCCATCGTTGATGACCCTTATCAAGGATGGGTCGCTTCCAAGCCTGTCGTTGATGAAACTTATCAATGATGGGTCGTTTCAAAGCCTATCATGATCTTTTTTTCTAGTGCAGTGCAGAGAGTGAACTAAGTGAAAATGCACACTACTGATTCAGTTAGTTCACTACTCTGCACTATTAATTCCTTGCAAGAGACGACACAACACCCCGGCTCGTGCTCTTCGACTTTGAACTTTATTCTTGGATACTTCTTCGTGAGCACACAGCGGACCACTTGCCTGCTAGAGTAGCCTACATGTTCAACATAGGCACAAAGGAGTGTGTTTGCCCATAGCCACACTTGATGGCTTGGACGGCCCGACACGAGTCTTCGTATACCGGCACGACTCCTCTATTTACGATGGGCTGCCACCCTAGTCCGTTGTTGAAGTCAGTTTCCTGCACTTTTATCAACTTCCTACGGATGCTATCAAGACAAGCTATTTTAAAAGCCCATCGTTGATGACAATTTCTTGCGCACGTAGCAATTCCTATGACAGATATCAATGATGGGCCCTCTGGCTTGCCCGTCATTGATGACAAGTTCCAGAACTGTGCTTTGTTGTGCATAGTTCATCCTTTGCATGCACAAAAGGAAACATAACACATATTGTCATGAAAGGCCTCTAATGCGAAAAGCAAGCATAGTTCAGACATAACATAGCTGCTAACTAGGCTAGTTATATATACATAGTGCAAAGAGGGAAAAGCTAGAAGTTCCCCAGAGGGAGATCTTCATCCATAGGGTCCTGCAGCAGAGGTGAGATCGTAGCAACTTTGAAGAAGCTCGCACGCTTGGCACCCCACCAGATGTACTTCGCGTGGAGATGCTGGACGACTGCTTTGTCATAGTAGCAGACGAGGATACGCCCCAGCTTGTGGTGAGCTTCAAGGACGAAACGGTGTACCCACGAAAAACTTCTTCCGCAGGATATACCAAATGACGTAGGCGCCAGAGAACTACACATGGTCGACCGGGAAGGCAAGGAGGAGGATCCCCTCAATGTCCCCACAGTTTTCAAACTCCTATGCATCCATCGTCTCGCGGGTGAGCTCCAGGTTGATGTACTCGTGGTCCTAGTGGATTGGCGAAGCAAGAGGCGACGCCTCCCTATTCCTCTTCCCGGAAGAGCTATCTGCGGCTGCCATTGCATGACGGGAGACACAAGAGCGAGAGAGAATGACTCGCTTTTGGGGAGGGAAGATGAAAGAGTGCACGGTTGTATGGAGAGAGCGACCGGGTCACAGAGTGGGTTTATTAGGCGCGCACTCTTCGTTGCTTCCCGCGCAACTTTCCAATGACAGGTCAAAACGAAGGCCGTCATTAATGACTCTCACTAACAGGAGGCCCAACTAAACATCACAATCATCAACGATGGGCCTCGAAGTAGGCTATCAATAAGAGTCATTAACGACGGGTTCTACTTCTGATCCGTCATTGATAAGTTCGGTGGGAGGCCCGCCAGCACCTGGTGAAGTTATCAACGACGGGTTTTTCCTCTGGCCAGTCATTGACACTGAGTTTCATTGATGGAAAATGGATACCCCTCGTTGATGGTGATGTGTGAGAAGATCAGCTGGCAAGTCATCATCCAAAACCGGCTGTCCCTGAAGCACTGACTCAACAACCCTAGAGGTGTGTCACATCCCCGGTTTTCAGTTGCTTTTGATTGTGCATCATAGCATGGCATCGCATGAGTTAATTTAAAATTTCTGAAACTAGGGTTTGAATCCAAAGGAGAGGTTGCAAACCTAATTAAAGTTGGGAAAACATATTCAAAAGCAGACAAGAAACTAATGCTAAGTTTGAGCAAAACTCAGGTTTGAAAAACCAATTGGACTTGAGCTTGGTTTGAAATTTGTAAAACAAAATGGAAAATGAATCAGAAAATCAAAAATCAAAAGAAAAATCAAAAACCCTATCTAACCCCCCCCCCGACCAGGCCTCCCTTCCGGCCCCTTTCTCTCTCCGCCGCATGGGCCCTCTCCCCGCGGCCCGCTTTCCCCCTCCTGGCCCGCTCGGCCTGCCCCGCGCCCCTTCTCCCTTCCCTCTCTCTCTCTTCCCCTGCCGCCCCCGGTTTCTTCCTCCAGCGCCTGCCACCGCACCGACCCGCGTGGCACGCATGCCACCCCGCCCGCGCCACCTCAGGCCTCGGCCGAGTCGCCCCTTCCCCTATTTAAGCTCCGGCCCGAGCTTCTTCTTCCCCTTTTCCCTATTTTTCTTCTCACCGAGCTCTCCGCCCCCACCTCAGTGACTTCGTCGCCGCGCAGCTGCCTCGCTCTCCTCGCTGCCGAGCTCCACCGCTGCCCGAGTCGCCCGTCGCCAGAGCCGAAGACCGGAGCTCCGCCCCACTCCAACGCCGCCCGGTCGCTCCCCGTCGTCCCCGCCCGTCGCCGCCGCCCTCGGAGCCTCGCCCTCGTCCCCAAGCGCCGCCGCTCCCCCACCTCACCGGTCGCCTCCGCTCGTCCCCGCCTCAAGCGCCCCGGCCGCCCGTGCTCTCCTCCGCCCCGGAGCTCGCCTACCCCGAGCCCCCTCGCCGCCGTGCCTCGGTTCCCCGCCGCCCCTCGCCGCCTTCGCCCCTCCCGCTCCCCGCCTCGCCGTCGGTGAGCCACCACCCGCCTCGCCCCGACGCCCCCTTCCCCGGCACTGCGTCGGTCAAGCCGCCGGTCGGCCGAGCCCAGGCAGCGGCCTCCCGGCCGGTTAGTAGTGTTAGTTAGGTTAGTTAGTGGTTAGGTTAGTTAGGGTGTATTTAGTAGTGTATTTATTTTGGTCTGTGGTTAATGTAGCTAATTATTGCTAATGATGGCTGTTCATTGCTAATCAGACCACTTAATTGCGATTAATAATGGTTCCCCAGTGTATTTAATGAGCTCATTTCGGCTGTCTCAATGACACATGGGTCCCACTCAGCAAATTTAAGAAAAATGTAAAAGAAAAGAAAAAGGATATGACCTAGGGGCCCACTTGTCATTCTCTGTAGCTAGGGTTAGACTGAGTAACAAAAGTAATTTCATTTATTTTTGCTGAGAAAAATACAACAAAGGGGATTAAACTTTATAACTTTGAGCAGGAACAGGACCTAGTCGCTGAACCGCAAGGCAAGCAGCCCCCTTTGAACATCTTGCGGATATCCCAGTACTTTCAAATTACTATTTGTTTTCAAAGCCGTATTGCATGCGTTCAACTGATATTTTATGCTAAGTTAGCCCTATTCCTTACATGAAAACTTACTTTGTCGCTCAATCAACACCACCGACCCTCCCAACGTATTTAGAGTAGATTACTTGTTGCTTACGAGTATTTATGTATCTATTGATTCTTAGACCTGCTTAGTCGGGTGAAAGTCGTAATTCCTGGGATGGCAGACAAAACACAATACTCTGGATGGGTTAGAGGTTAGGTGGGTGTTCACCGGGAACGGTTTAATAATCCTGACTAATATCAATTGGGCTTAGACGAGAGGCCATGCTCAGAGCGTGGTGGGTTGTCTCGTTCATCCCACAAGGACCGGTTCCCGGCGTATATTGACCCAATATTTTGCGTACTACTACACGGGTGTATAATGGGTCACCCCCGACCGAATAATTTGTCTAGACTTAGGTGATGAGCCGCATAGTTTGCCGTTTTCGTGGATTGGGTGCGTGGAAAACAAGGAGGTGGTGTGGTGCAACAATATAGGAGTGAGGGTTACACACGGTCCGGGACCAGGAATGTATCACCTGACACAACTAGTGGGACCGCGCCGAAGTATCGGCCGAACTGTCGTTCGCAGATTAGCCCATTAGGGCGGGCTCATACCTAGGTCAAAAACATTGTAAAGGTCGTGTTCGATCACCCTCCGCCAGCACACCTCGTGAAAGTGTGTAAATTGCATTGGCATTAGGAGTCGATCGATACGTGTAGGTAAAGATGTACACCCCTGCAGGGTTTAAACTATTCGAATAGCCGTGTCCGCGGTTATGGACAGCTTGGTGATTACCTGCGTCGAATTAGACAAGTATAACCTTAATCTAAAACTTGCCAACTTTGAGGATGTGGGTTAGCGATCACTTTCTCCCTGGTGGTCGAGGAAGGATCGAGGGTTTTGCGTGTTCGATGGTCTGCTTTAGGTTTATCATGCAGTTTCAGCTCATCTCATTTTTGAAGTATTCCAGTAGACGGACTTCAATCTACCTACAGGTATTGTGAAAGAATAAATTAGCTTTCTGCAAAAATAGTCCACAGATAGCCCCTTCTTGATACCTGAAGCATCTATTATTAATTTCCCCTGTAAGTCTTGCGGAGTACATTTTTGTACTCACCTTGCATTCGTTGATAATTTGTGTGCAGAGGAAACCACTCCGGCAGCGGATGGTTGCTACGTTGAAATCGACGCTGACATCGACTAGTCGCTGGTGATCCCGGGCAGTGGTCCTGCCCTGGGTTCGATAGCTTAGTTGGTTCTGCCGCCACTTTTGGCCCTACCCTTAGGCTTCTCAGCCAAACTTAAACTTCCGCTGTGTAAATAACTTTTGGTTGTGTATATGTTGTTAAGTTTCCGAACAACTAGTATTATTGCAGTTTCGGTCGTAGAGTCTCTGTTATGATACTGGTTTGTTCTCCCCCTGTATCGTGTACAATGCGTGTATGTTTGACGTGCATGATGCAAGTAGGATTTCAGAGTCTTTAACATAGAGTTATTAAGTTTAATCACTCCTGTGAAGTGACTCTCCACTGAGAGGTTGGGAACTATATCACCCTACTCCAGCCGCGCATTAATTTGCCGGGACGAGGTCGGGGTTGATGTTCCGGCCCAGTGGGAAAGAGTGCGGAGACCATATCACCCTACTTCTCTGTGCATTAACTTGTCGGAGCAAGCTTTGGGGTTGACGTCTCGGGCTATTCGAAGCCATATCACTCCACTCCTCTCGGATTTGACACCGTGAGTTGAGGTCGGGGTTGACGTTTCGACTTAGCGAGTGATTCCTCTTAAGACTCTCTGTTACGGAATCTGGGGTCCGACAAGGTGCTACACTAAATATATGCTCCTTTGTCCATGGGAACCATATCACGCCCCGTATTGCAACAGCTCGAACTCCTGGTGGTAGAAGGGGTAGCACCAAGCCAACACATCTCGATCCTAGGCTAACGTGTCACATGTCCACCGGGTGCCCATAGAGGGCACATCTATATAGCTATTTCCTCTAGGGTACGGGTGGAGGGGCTGAGTTATCTGAGGCCATCCGACGGGGAATTGCTCCCTCAAGACCATAACTAAAGCAAAGTGTGGCAAACATTCAGTATCAGTTCCTTGACCTTCTTAAGTTCTGTGGCATCGCACAACCCCCTGTATGTAGCACAGAGCACTACAGATCCCCAGCTATACTGAGGGACAGCGTCGGGAGGGGGGGCATCAGCCAAAGACTTTTCGAGGTGGATGTAGCTCGGATACACTACATTATCATATGATGTGGGAAGCATGTGCCAACCAAAGAGAAACAACAACTAGGCAACTAGATGCGTCCTCACTACCTCATCATCAGCACCTTCTGGGCTAATTTAAAAAGACACCTCGTGCTAGGTTCCCTGTGTCTGCTCTCAAGATCTTGACACCAAATCTCGCACCCAATTGCTCCTATCAACTGCCCTAGGAGGTGGAACAACTGCCACTCCACTGATGACCAAACTAGTGATCATGGAAACATCATAAAGAGTCATCGTCATCTCTCCACAACAAAAGTGGAAAGTTTGAGTCTCGGGTCTCCACCTCTCGACAAGAGTGGACAATAAAGACGCATCTAGAGTGAAAGAGTGGGCCAATGAATAATATTCTAGTGAACGGTAGAAGTCCACTCTCCCGAAGATGTGGAGCGAACCGCTCATCAAGGTCCTAGTGTGACCTAGGTCCCCTGAGCTTGAAGGTAGACCAAACTTCAATGTCACTTTCTAGCCAAGACTAGCACCTGTGTCGCTCATTTTAGCGTGCCTTTAGCAGATCAGATAACTAAGCCATCTCCTACAAATAGGAAAGTAGCAATTAGTTTGGTTACGTGCAAAATAAAGGACATTAGCGGTACCAAATATTTCAAAAATAAAGCAAGTTCAATATTACAAAATTAAAGCAAGTTCCACGTAATTCGAAACAAATTAATTACAACTTAGACAAAATATTACAAAGAAAACAACAAGTTCCGCATAGTTCGAGACAAATTTATTATTACAACCTAGCAAAATATTACAACAAAACACCAACAATAAACACTAGTTAAGCGTCGACGTGCTCGGCTTGTTGGTACAATCCTTCCTGTTGTGGCCTATTGTCTTGCATATCCTACACTTGCCTGGTTCCCCAAGTAGGCTATAGTCCATGTCATTCCTAAACAACAACTATGTCAGTGTTCCCTCTTGTTTTGCTTCAAAGCTACATTGGACACCCACTCAACAAGACCAGGCCAGCCATCCTTGTAACTCATATCAAGACCTTACTAGCTAAACTCACTACTCCATGTCCCCAGAATGTGATGAATGTCAAAGTATCTGGAGACATACTGTTGTGAGGACTATTTCATGCGTGCACACGCCTTATACACATGCGAGCAAGATAGTGTAGAAGTTTCGGCTTGTTGTAGGTGCCGATATAGATATCAGCATCAAGCTTGCATTTTTGCTTCCTATCACCTCTAACATGATTGTTCACATACTTTTTACTTAGGCAAATTTCATACTTCCTCCTCAAGCCATCAATAACTTGGATGTCATGACTCTAAGATTTCTCAATTTTTCTATCCATGTAACTATACATAATTTTGGACCATCGCTTTCCTTTGACCATTTTTTTAGCCACTTTGGATCTGTCATAAAAGTAACCAACAGTTCGATTCACATTTCATCAACAATGGTAGTAACTAGGAGGCATCGAACACCTTTGAGCATGTCATTGTAAACTTCTGAGATGTTGGTTGTCATTATGTCGTACCTTTGGCCATCTATATCGTGAACCAGCAATCATTTATCCATCTAGGGAGTATGCCATTGTGAGGATCCGGGCTTAACTTCTAGACCCTCCCTGTGTATCTCTTCATCAGTCCAGGATCAAGCTGATGAATACAGGCGAATTGATACCACTACACACATCACAAAGCATTTTAGAAACATAAACAATTTGTGTTGTAGCAGCGATATGACTAAATAAAGTAACTAGGACTTATGTCCCTTACCATTCAGAAACACAGCGGAAAATAAAGCGTAGATGTCAGAAGACACCTCATAGTCTTTATCTCCAGATAAATATCTAAACACGTCCAACAAACAACATGCTCGATGAGTACTTCATGTACCCAGCGTGCCCCCTCATTAGCAAACCTACGACTACGTGCAGGCTTAAGCAAAGGAAGGGTTTTATGGCTCTTTTGCATAAAAGCAGTTTTGGTTGTAATAGCACAGTAATTTCAAAAGCATCATTTTGATGAAAACTAGTTTTATTATCAAGGGGTCG